>JAQLOL010000016.1:18412520-18425796 GCA_029783665.1 Naso thynnoides | reverse complement strand
TCTCTCTCTCTCTCTCGCTCTCTCTCTCGCTCTCTCTCTCGTTCTTCTGTCGTTCACTTGCTCTCTTCTTCTAACCCTCCGTCTGTCAGCACCGAGCGAGCGAGAGAGAGAGTGTGAGGGAGAGAGAGGGGTGAGCGAGACAGATGAAGAGCACTGGTGTGGGTTTTTTTTGGAGGGGGGGGGCAGTGGTGTACACCTCCTTGAGTCACTCACTGGTTGACAAAAAAACAGAGAGAGAGAGAGAGAGAGAGAGAGAGAGAGAGACAGACAGACAGAGAGGTAAAGAGACATAGAATAGAGTGTGTGAGAGAGAGAGAGAGAGAGGACAAGGTGGGGGTAGGGTTCCTGTTGCCATGGTGTTATGCAGCTGTTGCCCCGGTAATGCTACTGCAGCTGTTGCTAGGTAACAGTGATGGGTGTTGCCATGTGGATTAAAGAAGGAGAGCGAGAGAGAGAGAGAAAGTGTGTGTGTGCTTGTATGTGTGTGTTCATACCTGGCCAGGTGTGTGTGGTCGGCTCGTTGTCTGGTTCTCACAAACTGTCAACTCGTAGAACTCCTGTATGTCTGCAAGCACACACACGCACACACAGATATGTGTGTTTCAGTGAGGAAGAACTGTTCCTTGGTACAAATTTAAGATACTTGTACTTCAGTATTTTCTACTACACTACAGCTTTAGTTACTTGATAAATCAAGATATTTATACACAAAAAATATAAAGAGTTTACAAAATCTAATTTTTGTGATAAACTAAACTACCCAACCATTAAATGAGTATGAAGACAGATCAATTGATTGATAGACTGATTAGCTGGCAACTATTTTTATAATTGAAATTTTTGTTTTTTGGGACTCTGGTCTGAACTATTTTTGCATACAGTTAAATACCACACAGTTACTTTGTTTTGTCTGTAGAGCAGTTTTTTCCTCGTGAGCATGTCTGCTCTCACCCCTAACCTGAAAACAACAATAACCTGTGAATCTGCTCGTAGGATCGACCAATCAGAGCAGAGAGAGCCAGTAAACAGATCAAAGTTAAAGAGTTAATTAGACACACACACACACACACACACACACTCAGGACTAATCCCTTACATGTGGGGTAACAATTCTCGTCCAATCACTGAGCTGTGATGTCACAGTGATGACACCATTAAGAGCAGATTAACACAAGGCAGAGCCACAGCAGCTCTTTATAAATCCTTCACCTAGTCAGAACATGAACTTCTCAGTAACTTTAAATTGTTTTAGACTGGTTACTTAATTAAAACAAATCTCACTTCTCTCTGTCCAACCTAGAGCAATTCACGCAATTCATGTAAACAGGAAGTCAGACAGGAAAAGCTGGTAGCGGTTTGCAGTTTTTAATTAGAGGGAAATATCTGATTATGATAAGCTAACTGATGTCGTTACTCATTTAGTCAAATGTTATCAGCATAACGTCTCATAATTCGACGCATATTGCAAAAAAAAGCTATGTAATATTTTTTGAACAAAGTTGATTTTACCGAGCTTTCTCACCACAACAAAGGCATCAACCAATCAAGCAGCAGGGAACACAATTCCCGATAATATAGGTAGACCTGACGACTGTTTGTGTTTCTCATCATTGTCTGTTGGCTTGCTAATGCTAGCACTGACTCATCATCAGCCAACTGTAAATACTGTTAGCTAATGTTAGAGCTCAGTTACTATTCTCACTATTAATCAGGTATGTAGCACTGCTAATCAGTAAGCTAATATTTGTTGTTTTAGTCAGCTAAAAGGCACCTTTGTTAGTCTTTCACCCAGTATAAGCTAATGTCAATCAGCTAGTGTTAGCTTAGTCAGCTAATAAATGAGGGTTAGTTACTCTTGATTAAGTAACATAAGATACAGACTGTCTTAGTGCTAATATTAGCAGCTGTTAGTTTTGATATATTGGCTGTAAGTAGCAAGCTAACGTTAATTAATATCATTGGATTAAACATAAATTAATGTTAGTCTGTAAACTGTTGTTCGTTGGCTTGCAGTAGCTCTGCCTCTACCGGAAGTCCCAAAATTTGGAATTCACGATGCTTGAGACAACACTGCCCCCCAGTGTTAGTGAGGTGTTATCACACTCAACTGAACCACAGATTCATATATGTAGAGGTGATGATTTGTGCTGTTAGTGATTAATGTGATCCTGTTTGTTGCCATGCAAACAGGGCAGTAAATGTAATATCAGTGAAACCTCAAATAAACTGCATGTGTGTTTTTAACATGTTCACTCTTTGTGTGTGTTTAACATGTGTGTGTTTTGAATATGTATGTTACCCAGCAGGGCCTGGAACAGGTCACTCTGGAAGATGTTTAGCAACTTCTCTGCACGGCCTTTGACCCCCTCGGCAGCTCCGGCCTGACAGGCCTCCATCACCTGCAGGGCACGCTCAGTATCTGAGGAGAACAACCAGGACAAACTTTACAGGACTCCACTGGACCCAACAGTTTTTCTTCAACAGTGAATCAGTAACATGAGTCTTCATGTCTATTATTAAATGCTGGTTAAGTCTTTATTAAGACAGACACACGACTGTGTGTTGGTATCAGTCAGTTGGTCCCAGTGGTGGAATGTGACTACATACAGTGTTGGGAAGTAACAAGTTACACGTAACAGACTAAAGTAATTTAATTACAAAATAAATGTAACTGTAATCAGTTGCTGTTTCTCAGACAAAATGTGTAATTAAATTTAAGTTACTTGTGAAAATATTTAGAATTACAAAGGGGGGTTACGTCTGAATATTTTCAGTCAAAAGCTTGAGTTACATGTTAAATAATATTCATTTTGTTGCTTTGCATGTTTTTGATGTGCACTGTCTTCTTTTGCCTTTTTCAGTCAAAGCCGTTCAGTAAGGTTTGATGCTCCTCTGATGCTTTTGGTTCTCTTGTTTGAATTTGCAGCACCCCATGTCTGGGTTAACAATGCCTGGTTTAAACATTTGAAAATGGTTAACATTTGAAAACATTCTTTAGATATTTAGAAAAGTAATCAAAAAGTAATCAATGTAATAGGTTACATTACTTTGATAACATAATTAAAATTGTTACATTACTCATTAAATTTTAAATACAGTAACTAGTAATTTGTATGTTATTACATTTTTAAAGTAACCTTCCCAACCCTGCATACTCAAGTACTGTATCTCGGTCAAATTTTGAGGTACTTTTTTTATGCTTCATACAGTTTGCTGAGAGAATTATGGTTTATACGACAAATTCGCTACAGCTGAGACAGAAATATTAAAAGTTTTACCATGCAACACTTATCTGAGATATTAAGTCACTTTTCAGATCGTACATATAAAATCTTGGGAAGACAGTTTTCTTTAAGATTGAACAAGTTGTTTCCATCTTTTTACGTGCGACCTCTGACATTAAAAACGCTGAAGAAAGCCTAGGGCTGAAACGAGTCTGTTTCTGTCTGCTGCTGTGCAATAATAAAGAGTATAAAATATTTATTGGTGAGTGCTGACGACTTCTCTTTACATTTGAGACCTCTGACATAAAACCAGTGTGCAACCGTGTTATGATTTTGTTATAATAATCATCCCAATGTTCTATTATTTCACCAAAAATCAAAGAAAGGCTTTAAGTCCAGACATTTTTGTCTTTCCTTATTCTATAAAGGAAAACTTTGCTGATTGTCATCCAGATTTGTATCTTTACAATTTTAATAGTTTAATTTCAGATAAACAATAGTAAACAACCCTCCACTGTGCCTGCACGAAGAGCTTCCTGCTCATTTGCTGTCAAATGTCAGCTGGTCAGTTGTTTAAACTACAGATTGCACATTTTTCTATATTCCCTCTTCACAGACGCAAAGAGTTTAGAAGTCACATCAAGAAGAGAGCAGTGGATAATAGAAGTAGTGGTAGAAGTAGTAAATGTAGTGTTGAAAGAAGTATTATAAGAAGTAGTATGCAGGTCACATGACGCAGAAGGTCCCGTAGGAGATGCACAATAAACAAACAACACACTCAGCTTAAAACAAGGTGCATCTTCTTCCTGTTTATCACCAGTAAGTTGAAGGTCAAAGGTCACCGGGGGGACGTCACACAGAATGCATGACACAAATATTAGTGATGACAAGATGAAACAAAGTGGAGAGGAAGACTTGGAAAGAATGTGGAGGGGGGGAAATGATATAAACACAAAATACAGATGAAATACATACAAAGGCCTTAACTACACACACAGACAATAGTGACCACACACACGGGAACACACACACTCTGTCTGAAGCAGATAACATTGATAATAAAAGTGTCTCACCTTCTCTCTTCAGCGGCATGTCGTCTCTCTGATCCACATAAATCCTCTTTAGGGATTTTACAAACCCACTCGATGCATGCTGGGTAATGAAGTCCTAATCCATGCATCCCCATCAGGCTCATCCTCTTCCTGTTCTGGTTGAGGTTTAGATGATGAGAGCAGAGTCCAGGGAAGAGCTGCATGATGATAACAAGTCTCACTTGTCTGCAGCCACAACCTGAAAGATTAAATGATAACATTCAATCACTAGAAGTTTGATCTTCATACTTTATTTATAATTCACACTGCATCTTTGGCTTCCTGCCAATTTTACAAAGACATTATTTTATTCTATTTCAGTTTATTCCTAAAAGATTTAAAAGTTGTGTTGAAATATACAAGACCTTACTCCACACATCTTCTATTTTCCTGTAAAATCAATAACCTCAGAGTTTTCTGTGACATTATCAATAATTGTCAGTGTATGTAAACATATCTGTCATGATGTCATCATGATGTCATAAATAAAAATAAACAAAACAACCTGTTTCCAGAAAATGTTTATCTAATCTGTAATACCAATTAAATTTACGATAAAGACTGTTTCCACAGCATCTGACCGGCCTGTTTTATGTTTATCAGATCAGCTGATAAGTCAGATTCTAAACAAAAATGTTACTCAGAATGGCAACACGACTGATCGCAGGATACACCTGTAATTACCTGTGGTTTCCAGCATTTTAAACCCAGTCTAAGCATGTGGACCAGTGTGTGTGGCTTTGCATTGGTACATATTTTCATTGCATGAAATTTAACTGACAAATCATGCCAAGCACATCTGCTTATCAACAGCATTGAGAAAGTGTTAGCAATATCGTCAAGTAGCCTATCGTGTTTCTATGGAGAACTGTAAAATTAAAGATAGCCTAGATATTTTAAAATTAGGTTCTTTAAGTTTTATTTATTTGTTTGTTTGTTAAATAAAAAGTCAGCACAATCTGGGTCATTCATTCAAACTAAAACGTTAATTTAAAACACGTCGAAACTTAAATCAACGTACAAACGACTTTTCAGTCTGTGCAAAAACAATATCGAAGGTCTACTACTATTTCTGGATTAGTTTGCTCTGGGTTATGCCCTTATCGTTACCTCCCAGGTTGACGTTTTGCTTGACATTGTTAAAGTTGAAAATAGTGGACTATAAATTCATATTTTTACTCATTATGTACCTCAAAATCAATACATATAAGTAACAAAGCCGGAGGTTTATGGAGTTTTTCTGAGGAAAAGAACAGCAGCCACGGAGTTAGCGTTACTGCAAGGCAGAACTCAGGGCAGAATTTTTGAGTGCAGACCCCTGGGAAGGGCAGGTCTCTGCTGGCTGTGGAGACGAAAAGGTATTAAAAATCAAATGTCTTGGATCAAAACTTTCCTAGACACACTTTTCCGTGTGTGTGTCTGTGTGTGTTCACATCCTCTGAATTAAATCGCTATTTTTTACCGTCAAAACGTTATTTTCAGTACGTGATTCTAGTCAGGCACCGACCAGGACGCCTTTCTCCCCGAGCTTTCTCCCGCCTCCCCAGTCTGCGGCCAATCAAACGACCGCTTGAGCAGAGCGGTGTTCTGATTGGTTCTGGCACGGCAGGGGCAGGAGCGCAGCTCGGCACACGATTAGCGGGCTGCGTCGTCGCTCACGTGGCTCCGCGGCTGGCATATATATTCGCGGGCTTGAAGTTGGAGTACGGTGAGAAGACACCAACAGCTAGCGGTGCGCCTCGCAATAACCCTCGCTTAGGTTGAAGTCATGACACATCGACACGCACACTCACACTAACACACGCACGCAGGGTCCTGCAGAAGCCCGCACTCACGCACAAAGCGCGTTTTCAGGCATGTTTTAGAAGTTGTTTTTCTTTAGGGGGTGTGTGTTCGCTCCACGCTAGCTACTTCCTGCATGTTAGCCGGACGTGGCTACACAGAGGAGCTAACTGTTTACCAGCTTGATTGTTGGTTAGTGTGAATTATTCATGACGACAGTCCGTGATTGGTGGAGTGCGCGCCAGGGGCGGTGTCACAAACAGTTCCATTTATGTGTTTGTGGATAATATTGGCAACAACAAAGACGACAACAAGTGGACTGATCTCTGCAGAACAAAGTGAGTATGATCGATTAATTATCAACCGATAACTCGTCAAAAGAGATACAGGAACTTCTCGAGTCTTCAACTTCAGTAAAAGTAGCAGCACCACAGTGGTAGGAGTACAAGTACTTCATTAAAGTGTACTCAGTTCGAAGTCATCAGCATCAAAATAAAGTTAGTACTCATAATACAGTATTTCTTCATGATATGCATTATTTTATTGAAGTGCATTAATGTGTAAATCACCTTAATGTTGCAGCTGGTGAAATGAAGCTGGTTTTATGGTGGTACTTTTCTACTTTACACAGATTATCTGCTGTGTAGTTGTAGTGTAGTAATTATTACAATATTGTTGCTTGTTGATTACCTTTTCTATTAATAATCAGATCATGCAAAGTAACTTGTAACTAAAGCTGTCAAATAAATGTACTGGAGTAGAAGTTGCAGAAAAGAGAAAAACTTGAGACACGTCCCCTGAAAGTTGCACGTAAGTATGGTAGTTGAGTTACAGTACTTAGTTACTTTCTTCCCCTGCACAGTAACGACGGCTCTGGGAGTTGGTCAAACTGTGCTGCCGCCTTGAAAAGTGAAAGAGCCGTGAAGAAGAGTTTGAAATGTGCAACACGTGTCCGTAAATTCTCATCAGATTCCTGAAATGCTACGATTTGTGCGATGCTGCTGTTAAAGGACCACGCAAGTTTATTGATCACTTTTCAATTGATTGTTTTAAAACTCGCCAGAGTGAGTTTCATCTCATAAGTTTGTAAGGAAAGTTTTCTGATTGGTTGATCAGTTAATAGATCTGCTTCTAGTCATGAAGTCATTTCCTTTGTCTCTGTTTGTGATGAGTTGGTGACACTGATTGCCTCTTCCTGCTGTTATTAAAACTGCCTGCTCCCCTCTCTCCTCTGTGATTGGCTGATTTGTCCACAGGTGGAAGATGATCAGGATGTCACTGGACAAAGAGACTGTCCTTCCTCACGAGGTCAGCCCTGCCTTTCCCACCGCCGTCAGCCTGTCAGAACAGCCACAGCTGGTTAAGACACAACCCCTCCGTCCAAAAAATGGCCTCCACCGGCCCGGCAACAGTCAGCCCCCCATCAGCACCTCTGCCCTGCCTTCTCAACGAATCGGGAAGAGGCGATACTCCATGGGTGTTGGCCTCAAGGGGCTGGCCAAGCGCCGTCGTCGCGCCAACAGTGACAGTCAGTCGGAACACGTGCTTCCTAGTCACTTCCTTTTGGGCGGCAACATCTTTGACCCGCTCAACCTCAACTCGCTATTGGACGAAGACGTCAACAAGTGAGACACAAAGTGTTTCTTCAGTGTGAAAATCTGCTTTTACTGCCAAACATTAAAGAGCACTGAATATTAAAACTGCTAGTTTTACACAAAATGACTCGTTTTTAAAGATAAATCGATTATATTGATCAATGTTGGGTGCAACTTTAGTGGACACAAACATCTGAGTAACTGTACAGTGAAATAACCTTTACTAGATGATATGTAGTTTGTGATGTCATATAAAGTTTTCCGGGCCTGCAAAAGTTTTCTGAATTTTGGAAAAGTTAAATAGATTCACTTTTATTAAAGTTTGGCTGTTCAGATATCAATAGAGGGTTTGATTTTTATTGACCTGAATGATAAAACTAACAAGGAAACTTGAGATCAGATTTAAACTGGAGGAAAAGTTTGTACCAGAGGAGTTCAGCAAAGCTTCCACTCTCATCAACTGTACATCATAAACACTGAGGAGCGGATGATCAGTGCACAAAGCAGCAGTTTGTAGGGAAGTTATCAGTGAAAATGTAAAAAATTGCACTGAATATTTTCACGTCATCACAGCAAGAGTTTTTTTCTCGGAACGAGTAATCTGCATTTTGATGTTTTTGCTACATCAACTCATGCTGTGGTTCACCTGCAGTACCTATGTCATCCACCAGGGGGCTGCAGCCTGCACTACGGGGGAATGGTTGAGTACAGTACAGAGTAAAAAGTAACAGAAGAGCCCAAAGTGACATCAACCCCCACTTCAAACTTCCAAATTATTTAGAGTACATCAAATTAATGAATAAGTCAAAGAAAAAAAACAACAGATGTTTATATTTGTGAAACTGGAGTTATGAAATGTTTTTACATCTCAAGTTTTAATTCCTAAATAAACATCACACTACTTTTTCTCCTCAGGGCGACCAATCAGGAGACACCAAAGAGCTCTCCCCTGCCTTCACGGGGCGGGGACCCTGTAGAGATTCTGGTTCCTCGTGACATCACAGACCCCCTGAACTTGGAGGGAGACGGTGGAGTCTTGCTGTCCCCCCTGAAGTCCAGGAGGAGACACAGAAACAGACACCATGGAGGGGGAGGAGGGGGGACAGAGAGGGAGGTGATACCAGCTCGACTGTTCCCCCCCACCGCTGGACTGATGGGTAAGTCTTACCCGACTTTACTGACGCCTAGTGGACTTATAGGGAAACTAAAACAACAAACATTCAGGTCTGTAGATTACAGTATGTGATTATATGATTACTACAAACCATAAGATGTGCACCATAACATTCTAATAACTTATTCAAATGACACTGTTGTTGTGCAGTTCCTCTGTTGACCAAAGAGGGCAGTGTTTCCGCATCTCCTCTCCCCTGTGAACTCAACACGGCCATCACGTGTCGAGATGATGTAGCCCCACCCCCCATCCTTCCCAGGAGGCACACCCATCCTCCGCCAAGCCACACCCAGAAGCCTGGCAACCAGTGCGATAGTCGTCAACGGAGACGGCGCCGCACGACCTCGACGAGGATGGATACCACAGCAGCCCCAGCTCAGCCAACCAAATTCCAGACGCCATTGGTGGGAGGGGCTAAAGGTGGCAGGTGAGTGTAATTCGAAGTTCATCAAAATCTGAAATCTGATTGGCTGCCTGTTGACATGACCTCTGTGCTGCCTCCTTCAGGTGTAGAGGAACGCGGCCTGGCTCTGCTCAGCCACCAGAGAAAAAGGACAAACACCGCTACCAGTACGGCAACCACAGCTGTTACTACGGCTACCATGGTTTTTACGGCGATGGATGGGAGGGTAGAGTTGGTAAAGAGGAGGACCCACGACTTCGCCTCCTAGAAGCTGATTGGTTCAAAGACAAAAAGGTGCTAGATGTGGGCTGCGGTATTGGTCACATGACACTAGCTATTGCCCGGAGATTTAACCCCACCCACATTCTGGGGGTGGAGCTAGACGAGAGATTGGTCCACGCTGCCAAGCAGAACATCAGGCACTTCCTGTCACATGACCTAGTTGTCGAGGAGAGGACGAGGAGAAATGGTAGTGAAATGCCGGGACTGTCTTCCTCCTGTCCTCGAAGGGAAAGGGAAAGAAGCGGAGGAGAGAAGGAAGAGGAGATGGTGAATATTGTGGATTTAGAAAAGGAGGTGGAGCAAGTGACAAAAGGGAAGGAGGAGGACAAAAAAGATGTTGAGGAGGTGATTGAGGAGTTCCAGCAGGCTCTGTCTCTTCTTTCCTTCCCCCTATCGTTCAGGGTGAGTCGAGGTCCTCTCTCTGCTCCTCCTCTCGTTCTCCCGCCATCATCGTCGTCGTCGACCTCCTCCTCCTCCTCCTCCTCCTCTAGGTTCCCCAACAACATCACCTTCATACAGGTGAGTCTCCTCTCCCCCTGTTCTGTCAGTGAAGTGTAACATCATCACAACTGTGACTCCTCCCACAGGGCGATTACGTGTCAGAACAAGAGGCGTGGCCTGGAAAGGGGCAGTATGATGTCATCATGTGTCTGGGCGTGACCAAGTGGGTGCAGCTGCAGTCGGGTGATGAGGGTGTGGTCAGATTGTTCAAAAGAGCCTATCAGAGCCTGTCGGCGGGCGGATTGTTTATCCTGGAGCCACAGCCATGGAGCAGCTACAGGCACAGCAAGAGAGCATCGGTAACACACAACAACATATATAGATACACACATGCAGTCACACACACGTGCACAGGTTGTGTCTCAAGGCTCCCGTGTTATTATGTGTTTGTTAGGAGTCAACGTATCGTCACTACAGGACTGTGAGACTGAAACCTGAACAGTTCACCAGCTTCCTGACTGACAGTGTGGGCTTCACCTCTTACAGACTCCTGAAACACACAGGTACACACACACACACACACACACACAGAGTGGATGGGGATTTACTATCCTATGGATTTGTAATCCTGTTCTACCAGTCCAGAGATAGCTTCACACCTGCCTGCTCCACCTGTTTGTCTTCCTCACGTCTTCGTCCTCTTCGACTCTAAAGAAGTGTTCCTGTGTGCTCTGTCCCTGAGAAACACTTCAGAGGAACCCTGTTTCTGCCTCACCTGTGTACTGTGTGTGTGTGTGTTTCCAGGTAACAAGCGGCCAATCTACCTGTTCCACAAAGGCCCCGCCCAGAGGAAGTGAGGTCACCAGGACAGGACGTGAGACCTGGTGGGGGATGCAACACGGCAACATGCCTGGACGATGACTGACAGATGAAGACAAGAGGGAGCTGATTGGTCCTTGTTTTGGACCGTGATCTTGCAGCCGATTGGCTGAACTCTCAAGCCAGTTTAATGACTGTTTGATGATATCAGGGGAGAAATAAACTCAGTCTAACTGAACGGCTGCGACTGTAAATATGATTGGTTGCTACAGGCACATCAAGTCAAAGCAAAGGATTGTGGGTGATCATCCTCACCCTGTATGACCTCCTGGTCCTGGACACTGATTGGACACTGACAGGAAGAGAAACAGGTCATCTTTTCAAAGCATCATTTTATTATTTTACAGCTTCAGTTTTTTGTGTTAAAATAAAAACATTTGTTGAGCTGCTGCTTCGTTTACTTTTCAGTAAACTTTAAAGCTCCAGTTTGCAGGATTTGGAGGGATCTACTGACCGAAACTGAATATAATGTGGATATTTTCATGAGTGTATAATTTTCCTCAAATAAGAGTCCATGTGTTTAAGTCCCTCAGAATGAGCCTTTTATATTTTCAGAGGAAGCTAGTTTTTTTTCCGCACAGTCTGCTGTGTTTCTACAGGAGCCCAAAACAGACAAACGTTGGCTTTACAGAGGCTCTTGTTTGTCGTGAAGAAAGATGTAGGATCTTCTACATGCCTGGAAAGGGATAACGAGTGGAGGGACATTCAGTTACATGCAGTCTGCAACTTCACCACTAGATGTCACTAAATCCTACATACTGGACCCTTACAACATCTTTGATGTGTGTCACATTCAGTTCCCTGAAACATTACACAGACACAGACTGAACTGGCAATTAAAAATCAGTAACAAGTAGGATCCATTATTAGTAGTTGCAGGTATATTCTGTTTACAGGTCTGTTGCAGATTTCACATAAGTAGATGTAAAACACTCGTAAATTAATTTAAAATCAAACATCCTGTAAAATAGTGTCATGAATTTATTTTTAGACGTCAAATAGTTGATGGATGAAGAAATGACATGATGCAAACTGCAGGTGTGAGCCATCAACAATCACCAACTACCCTACGATAATAAAAACCCAGACACGGACAGACAGCCTTCGAATAAATACCGAAGACATTTTAGTGTTTAAAGTTGAACCAGTTTCTTTTCCCTACAGAGGCTCTGCTGTAATAGAGCTGAAACTAATCTCACATCATGTCTGGACACCTAAAATGCTGCAAGAAATAATTTGTATACTTTTCTTTTAAATAAACATTAACAATCAAAAGTTCTTCAGGTAGAAACCCAGGGCTAAGGTTTTACACCAACAAACAGTGCTGTGTTGCCTGGCAGCTGTTAGCCTTGTGCATCCCAAATTTTTCAACAGTCTGTTGTGGGTGTGACTTCACGCCTGCTCCTTGTTCCTGTTGCTCACTTAGTTTCTGATCGCTGCTCAGAGGACGACTTCACTCTCTGACGGGTATCAGAGTTAAAGAGGAGCAGAAAGTACCTGAAAGTGTTACAACAGCACATTTATTAATCACATACCAAATGTTCATGCTGTCCACATACTTTTGGCAGTGTAGGGTGTTCCAGATGTATTAATCACACACACACACACACCTGTCTCGTGACTCGGCCACGCTTAAACTACATCATATGTTGAAAAATATCAGTTATAGTTTAAATCTAACATGTCTATTCTCTACCTCCTCACACTCATCTTCCCATGATGCTCCTGTTTTCTTCTTTAGACTGAGTCTAAGCTAACACAGCAGATATTCTGCTTTGTTTCATTTTGTTATCAAGTGTTCCCTGACCTAAATATCCGTCACTTATCTCCAGAAACTTTAGCTAATCAGTTTTTTTTCAAGAGTCCAATTCTCACCTGTGCTCTCTGCGGTCACTGAACATTAAAGAAGTGTTTCTTAATGTTAAATCAGGAGGAAGAATGACAAACAGCTCTGTGAATGACTTAAAGGGAGGAGACTGAAACACAGCTCCTCTCTGCGAACGACAGCAGTGTGTGTGTCTGTGATGAGTATCCTCCTCCGAACAGGAAGATTTTTGTGCCAGGAATTATCACTCAAATTATCTTTTATGAGAAGATGCAAAGACTGAATTTTCTTTCACACTCAGCGAATGTGCTGCTCCGCTGTGCACACAGACCGGTGATCACGGGTGTTTGTTTTCAACAGGACGGTGCAACCAACAAAGAATCAGACATCGGACAGGAAAGACAAGTTTGTAGACTTTAATTCATACATGAAATGTTACAAAACAAAAAGATGTCTTCATGTTCACAATAAATACAACTAAACTGCGTTTACGTGTGTGTGTGTGTGTGTTAGGCAGCTCGGGGGCTGTAGTACGGCAGGGCTCGGATGAAGGCGTCTAGTCGGCTGCTAAACAGTTCAC
>JAQLOL010000016.1:18331821-18349006 GCA_029783665.1 Naso thynnoides | reverse complement strand
ATACACACACACACAATAATCGCTCATTTTACCCCCAGAAATCGGCTGTTTATTGGTGTCCACTCATGTTCTGACACTAAGAGGCAGTTTACACACCGCACTGGGTTTCACAATGCAGACTTTTGAGACCACATCTTTCTTTCCGGCTGTGTAAACTAGCAAACCGCAAAGCTTGTGAAAGCGATGACTTCACTAATGCTAATGCTAGCACAATTCGGTGCATTCTGCATTAGCCACTACTAAACTCCAATACGACACTCCACAGTGCACTGAAAGCAGGTTGAATATGACGACAGTCAATTGAGGCAAATTTGAGCGTTCGTAGCATAATTTTAGAGGTCAAACTGCAGCTGAATTTCTTTAATTTGTGGCTGCTTAGGGCTTAGCAGCAACAGGAAAGAAACAATTTCATCAGCTCCGATGGTATGTCATTACAAACTTAAACTTCCAACTACTGGCCTGGCATGCATACTACAATGCTTTTGGTTGTTCATGAAAGCACACATTTTTTTAAAGACGCAAAGGAAAGACCTGTCTGTCCTTAGCAGGACTGCTCTCATCTAAACGTGGCCTAAAACACAGAGCTAAACACGGATTTATAACCCAATAGCAGCTCTTTCAGCTGCTTCATGAAACAAACAAACAGCCTTTTGTGGATTATATATCCGTGTTTAGCTTTGTGTTTTGGTGTCAGTGCATGAGACACACCATTTAACATTTGGTGAGTTCCACGTCTTTAAAAGAAGCGTTATCGTATTTTTGACAGATTGGCTGAGTGCACATGCTCCTCCGTTGTTTTCAGCCAGCAGTAACGTCAGCAATGAGCTCCAGTTCTCAGGACTGCGCTGTTTGTCATGACAATGCTGTAGAACATTGTACATGATTGTTAATATCCTTATTATAAAATTTAATGTGCAAAAACATGAATTTCTCCCCTTAAACAGACATTTCAGGTCATTTTGGTAAGGAAGATGACAACAGATGTGGGGCATTTTTCAGCATTACTCAGTGACGTCGTTAACACAACAACTTTGTGCATGTGTATGTCACACCATGTTGAGTTCACACATCCATAAACATATGACTGTACCCATGCAAACACTGTAGCATATTTGAATAGAAGCCTGTGCAGGAACGTGCTGCAGTGTCGTTAGTGTTCACTGTGTTTTCTCTGATGTTTTACACAAAACCAGGGCTGCTGCTCGTCCTGCACAAGGTCGGCAAAACGCCTGAGATTGCTTCTGATGTCAGAGCTGTCAGCACATCAAGCAGCTCAGAAAACCTCATTACACAACAAAACAAACTATATTTAACTGCAAAAGGCACATAGAACACACAGTGGGATGTTTGTTCCTTTCTGTCAGCTGTTTTTCACAATAAATCCTGTAAACAAACAGCAAACATGCAGAGTGAGTGATGCATCTGTTCAGACACATTCCTATCTCTGCAAACATGTCAGACATTTCACTTCCTTTGAAAGGTTCAGGATTTTGACATCAACACAGAAAAACAAACAGCCAGAAGTTTTGAGACAAACAAACAACAGCGGTATTGTTTTGAGTTTTTGTCTCAAATGAGTAAAAACAGTGATAAGAAAACTAAGATTTACTAAATTAAGTAACACATTAAGACTGGTAACATGAAAGCTGAAGGATTCTTGTGAACAGCAGCGGACCTGACTGATGAAATCTCAATGTACGGAGGCGCAAAAGGGCCAAATGTAGAAGAGAGAAGCACGACAACGACTGACAGCTGCAGTTTGTGTCTGGAGTTTGTCCTTGAGGCTGAAAATAAAACTGCTTTTGTCGTGGTGGATTTAAGTATGATGTTGGCCTCCTGTGTGTGTGTGCGTGCCTGAGTGTGTGCGTGTGTGTGTGTGTGTGTGTGTGTGTGTGTGTGCGTGTGTTGCAGGACTGCGTGGTTCTCTTTCCAGGTTGCAGTTGGATTATGTGGACATCGTCTTCGCCAACAGGAGTGACATCAACGCACCAATGGAGGGTCAGACACACACACGCACACACACACACAAACACACTTTTTGTGCACTGTACAAACGAAGTCTCCTTGATCATTTTTTTCTGTTGTTTCAGTGGAGTTTTGAACTTGCTTTCAGTTGCAGTGCTGAAAACAGAAAACAAAACTTCAGTCCAGAAAACCTAAAAAAAAAGATACATAATATAATTTTTTCAGTAATTTTTTTCTTTTTCTTCATGATTATATTATAATATAAATATTTCAGACTCTTGAGTAAATTAACAAAAGTAGGCTAAAAGACTGGTGTGACTGACTATAGTCAAGCCCTCTTTGTTTTCCTATTCAATCGAATCATTAGTGAGTCTCTAATTGCATATGTCTGTTAGTGCACTTCTGTGTAGCACACTCTGTACTGTTCTTCTTCTGTAGTGCATTAATTTCAGAAGGGAAGCGTTTTCTTAAATCGCACACGGCCTTTTGTCACATACTGGAAATGACGACGACAGCTTTTTTTCCCTGCTATGGGAACAGTAGACTATTATTATCAAATCGAAACAGAAACACAAAGTTGTTAACGAAAACTTAATGCAGACACAGCTTGTTGTCTGTGGCTATTGAATGCTATTTAACTTACCAAGCTAACATTAGCTGCTTGGTTTTAAGAATATTTACAACTTGTCAAGCCTCTGACCAAACATCTTTTACCGACAAATATTCTACAATAAGACAACAATATATCACACGTATATGTATGCCAAAACATCAACGCCTGATTAAAATGTGCTGCCGTGGCAAGGAGCAAGTTAGCTGGCTGGTGAATGCTAACCTTAGTTAGCAAAAAGTTGTGATGTAGCTTCACTACGTCACCAAGATGGGGACTGTTGAAGGGTGAGAAGTGCACCAGTAGTACGCTGTATTTTCCCATACTTACCAGTGTGAACACACTTAGCGTGCTTATCACTCAAAATATTAAGTTTTAAGTACAAATGCAGTTACTCTTTACTTTCACTGAACACAGATGTTAGGCTAAATAAAGTTTTCTGACTGAATCCAGAATAACAGAAAATTCTTTCAGTCAGCGACAGTGTGAGTGTGTGTTGAGTGTGTTTCCTGTGTGTGTTCATGTATGCAGAAGTTGTTCGTGCGATGACCTTCGTGATTGATCAGGGAATGGCCATGTACTGGGGAACATCCCGCTGGAACGCTGTGGAGATCATGGTAGGGCAGAGCATACAACCATCTCAGTAGAACCCCAGCGCAGATAAAAATCTACAAATTAAAAAAAAAAAAATTGTTTCCTGCCTTCTCATAGAAAACAACTCTCAGGTTTTGTTGACAAAATTATTGTGGCTTTTTACATAATGAGACAATGAACTGACTAATTAACTAACTTCCTGATGCTTTTTGTTGCGTTAAGTCTGATTTTAGCTGTGACTGATTTTTTATTTTTCATTTATTTATTTATTGGTGGTTAGATGTTTTAATTGGTAATAGTTTTTAACCTCCAGTGTTGGACAAGTTGATCAGAAACAGCAACAAGTCACTTATTACTGATTACTCCTTGTTAAAGTAACACATTTACTTTACTCATTACTTTGTATCAAAAGTAATTAGTTATGTGACTTGTTACTTTACTGAATTACTTTTGCAACCCAACTAACTTCCTAAAAAGTGACACACAACCTAATTAGACAGCTAACAAAACTTGACCCACTTTATTGGAGCAATAACGTTGTTGTGATGGCTACTAATTTAATGCCTGTTGTACAAAAATATAAATCGGTACATGCATGTATACTTTGTCATAACTTATGACAACAAAAAAAACCATATCCCTTCTAATAACGTACAAATAAATCAAAATAAAGTTTAAACAAGCAGGTTAATGAGGATAATTATGACATTTAGCAGAAAAATGATCGATGCTATTCAAACTGAAATGTCTGCCTGTCTGTAGGAGGCCTACTCCATAGCTCGACAGTTTAATCTGGTCCCTCCGGTGTGTGAACAGGCTGAGTATCATTACTTCCAGAGAGATAAAGTGGAACTGCACCTACCTGAACTTTACCACAAAATCGGTAAAAAATACACTCTCATAAACAGACATTAGTACATAATACACACGCCTACACACACTCATGAACACTCATTAGTGCTGAACAGTTGTGATGATTCTTAAAAACATTTAAAATCCTGCTAATGTTTGTCTTTTTGATCGAGCTCTGTTTTCTGTGTTTGAGCTAAGCTAAGCTAAATATCCTGGACATGTCTCTGTTCTGGCCACGACAACAAGATGAATGTTGAAATGTGTCTTTTAACAAATTGGTGGACAGTTGATGTGCAGACTGAGCTCAGGTGTGTGAGGATGGCAGCTGTTCAGGTCCAGGTCTAAATATAGACAGGGTTAATGAGGTGGTTCAACATGAGGTCTGCGTGTCCCTCAGGAGTCGGAGCCATGACCTGGTCTCCGTTAGCTTGTGGACTGCTGACGGGCAAGTACAACGAGGGTGTCCCTGAGAGCTCCAGAGCTGCTATGAAGGTCCTCACACACACACACACACACACACACACACACACACACACACAGTTTTGTCGTTTCTGGGAACATTTAACAGACTCTCATTTGTTTACTGTACATTAACCCTAACTCAAGTTTTCATCCTAAAAATGACAGATTTACATTATGAGGACTTATGATTCATCCCTATAAGGAGGGCAGGTCCTCACAGTGTGACTCTGTCAACAAAATTTATTAGTAAGAGTATGACTAGTGTGAGTAACACACATACACACACGCACACACACAGACACACTGTAACACACTCAGTAATCAGTAGCGCACAAACATCATCCATCTAAACACTCAGGCCTGTAAGATGATTGACCATCTGTTACTGTAGTGATCGATAAACTCTGTGTGTGTGTGTGTGTGTGTGTGTAGGGTTATGCCTGGCTGAAGGAGCGCCTCAGCAGTGATGAGGGGAAAAAGCAGCTCAGTAAAATCAAAGAGCTCCACCTGCTGGCCGACAGACTGAAGTGCACTGCTGCACAGCTTGCAATAGGTACACCTGTCTGTCTGTCTGTCTCTGTCTGTCTGTCTGTGTCCATTTGTCTGTCTGCCTGACTCTGAGTTTGTGTTTCTCTAACTCACATTATTTGTTATCATTATTAAAGGAGCATTTGATCTAAAAATGACAACTCAGTCTTCATCTGCTCACCATCATGTTGATGGAAATTCAGGTAAAGGTTCCTTGTCTGAGAAACTTTGCTGGAGCTTCACATTATAAGAACAAGATCACACTCCATCCATCTTTTTGAATATCGGTGCTACTGACAGAAGTTCAACAGCTATAGATCAAACAATGTGACCTGAGATCAGACCATCTTTAAAAACTCAAACTTCAGCAGAGCTAATCTCCAGCCTCCAGGTATCCAGGTAGCAGGTGAACAATGAGGAATCCTCTTCCAGCATGTATACAACACAGGTTCAGAATAATATGTTATTAAATCAGAATATCGATGCATTAACCTGTTCATTTCTTTAATGTTGCAGCTGATAGAAGTGGGGCTCATTTAACTGGCATTATGCTATGCTGAATAGTTTCATGATTATGTGTCTCTCTCTCTCTCTCTCAGCATGGTGTCTCCGCAGTGAAGGTGTCAGCTCGGTTCTTCTCGGAGTCTCAAACACGGAACAGCTGCTGGAAAACCTCGGCTCCATCAGGGTACTAAGAAACAATCATTACTGTTTTAGAAAATTACTAAGTTCATTTACCTACAGACTCTATCTCATTACTATCATTATAGATATTAAAACAAGCACTATACTTGAGTGCCTCCTTTTTACGTTTCTTTCACTTGACTCCTTCTCCAAAGGGGAATCCAAATTTTATTTCACTGCTTATATCTGTTAATTACTTCTTACATAAGAAATATCTGTTTATTTGATATGATTTGGTATTTTAACACTAATATAACCAACAGCACGTCGAGTATCTAAAATTGGCTCCAAATTGACAAACTTTAACATTAAAATGCTCGCATGTGTTTCTCATAGTGACATAAACAGAATAATATAATGGTTTAGGAAAACCACTGTAAGAAAAACATCAGTGAATACTTATTCTTTTGATACTTTAAGTATTTTGACGGCAGTGCTGTAAGAGAGACTTTTTGGTGATGTTTCTCGGTAAAGAATTGGAGTTATAATGACAGTTATAGGTCACCAGTGTTATTAACCTGTGATTGTTCTGGCCCAACAGAGCAGCATACTGACATGTTTTTATGAACAGGAAATACGGTTGTCAAAAATAGATTCATAAGAAATAACAAGCCCAAAAACAAAGTCCAACCGTTCAAATTCTTCCGGCCACATACTGCATTCAAACCTGCTGATGGGTTTTTAAATGTCTTGATTTAATGAAGCAAAGTAAAGCTAAATGAACCCTGTCTTTGTCTCCATAGGTCCTGACTCAGCTGACTCCGCCCCTCATCGCAGAGATGGATGCATTGCTCGGCAACAAGCCCCGAAGCGGCAAAAAAGAGACGAGGAGCTGAGGAGGAAAAAAATAAAAACTTCTAATGAAGTAATTAGAAACCTGAGAGAACAAGATGGCTGACAGGAAGAGGCGAACAGCAAGCGAAAGAAGAAGAAGTGGAATGATGAGTAACATTTATTCTTCAGGGACGCAGACGACCACATCACAAATATATCAGAAATATTTATTCTTGTATTAACCTGAATACTTTGGTGCAGAGCCTTGTGTCGACAGCGTATGGAACAAAGAATTCACCGTAATGTGTTTCTGTCTAGTCTCATTATTACAGTTAAATATGCCCAGAAAACCTGCAGATTACTCACATTACCAGAATAACTAATCTTGGTTCACTTTGAGATATTTTGTGCAGATGTGACACAACAAAAGTTTCCAACAGAAGCTGAAATATGGTTTTTAATTGGTACCACAAAAAAACAAAACAAAACAGGAAGTTGAGGTCAAAAGACAAATTCTTATTATTTCAATTCAGAATCACATTAGGTCATACCAAGACAAGAATTTGACTCATTGTGAGTCAATAATGAGTATTTCTTTTTACCACTTCTTTGGCATAAACGGGCTTCAGTAGTTATCCTGATATTCATCAGACCCTTATACCATCAACAGGACCAAATGACATTAACATTGTTTTTTCTTTTAACTTTATAAGAAGAAGTGTCCAGATCATTATGCCAGAATTGTGCGACACTACTGGATGAGACATTAAATCGACATTAAATGAATAACTACGTTTGATTTACCTTCGAGACAACGATACAGTTGTGATTCTGCCAAATGCATCTTGTAATTACAACAACTCATGTACTTTTATTTTTTTATTATGAATTATCTTTCTGTCTTTTCATCCAAAATAAGCTAATCAAGATAACTTCACCCAAAATCAACAAATGAATCCTCTTGCCGCCTTTTTCATGTGACTTTTACTTTTTTCTGACAAAATTACTTACTCTGACCTTGACTTTTGAAAGCTCAACTTTGAGATTTAAAGCCAAAATGAGTAAGATTAGCCCTTTTTTGTTAAATTGATCAATTATGAAATATAAATTATATTACCGTAGATTTGTTTTATTTTCAACAATCCTACCCCCCTCCTTTTAAGAAGAAATAGGTTTCTACAGTCTACACTCATGCATCTATTATTTCAAAATAAAAGCGTGCCATTGGCCAACATAACTTATGTTAGTGTGGATCAGTGCGTGTGTGTCTGTGTGTGTAAGAGGCTTTAGACTCTTCTGTATCCTCTGACTGTACTGCAATATACCTATTAACAAGTATATCCACTATACAACATAGATTATATTTT
Source organism: Naso thynnoides (assembly GCA_029783665.1). Taxonomy (NCBI): domain Eukaryota; kingdom Metazoa; phylum Chordata; class Actinopteri; order Acanthuriformes; family Acanthuridae; genus Naso; species Naso thynnoides. The sequence continues at coordinate 18,341,170 of JAQLOL010000016.1, read as the reverse complement.
ATGAATGTAGCTCCTGTAGTCTAGATAGTAAAAAAAAGTATAACTCAGTGATGATTAACCTGAGGTTATGACCTTTCAGAAGTCATCATATATAATGATACATTCAGTTTTTATTTATTTCAAAGGATTATTGCTTAAATTGCCATATGAATTACATTAATGATATTTTATAAAAATTAAACCCAAAAGTAGAACATTCATGTTCAACAACTTAAAAAAATAAAAATTTACCTGAAAACAGCTGTGCAGGTTTTCAGTATCTGGATTGATGACATTTGCAGAAGACCCAAAGTGTTAATTTATTAAAAAGACAAAGAAATATGGAGTAGATATTTACAAATGTTACCGAAAGAAAAAAAACAGCTGAGAAAAAAACAAAACACTTTTTTTTAAAAATTGTTGCTCATTTTTATTTGACTTCAGCAGTTTTTATTTTTCTGAATTTTATTTAAAAAAATGTTGGATGTTTTATTTTCACTTCACCTGTAAGTTAAACCCTTTAAAGACAAGCGTCTTCTCCATCAGGTTGACTTCACTGATCATTGAAATCATGTGACTGTAACCGTGACAACCAGGTGGATTCTGATTAATCACAAGGTTTCACTGTTAAGCCCATTCTGCTGCTCCTCGTTTAAAAACAACACCATTGGAGAATGCTAATAAAGTTATTTAAGTCAATATCTGTAAATCAGAGTCTTTGTGTCCAGCAGGTGACACCAAACACAAGTTCAGAAAACACAGCAGTTTAGTTTCATGTGATCCTCATTAGCTCCTGCAGTGCAGCATCTATTCTTCCTGGGGTCCACGATAACTTCACATTTGTGACAGTGCATTGTGACAATCTCGTGCATAATACATGACATCACAAAAAAACAGGACTAGACTGAAACAATCAAAGACAAACATGACAGCTCCTAATCAGAAAGAAATGTAGCTCCATTAATCCCTTTACTAAGCAACCACAAATCTGAGGCAAACTTGAGAAACATCACACAATCAAACTTACCCTTGATATTAAATATTAGGCTTGGACAGCCTTCCTATGTTTGTTTAGGGGTATTTTCAGACTTTTGTTTGCAGATGCAGTCTTATCAAATCCATCCATAATATTCAATTTTTAAATTAGTGAATCATTATCAATTATGTTAAATGCAGCTGTAAACTCAAGAACAGCACCCACTATTTTTTTATCTTCAACCTCTCTTAGCCAGTCATAAATCATTTGAGAAAGAGCAGTCACTGTGGAATGCCCCTTCCTGTATGCATGCTAACGTGCAGATCAATTTGTATACTGATACAAAGCAGCGTGCTGTGAGCGCCTGGCACAGCAGCGGCCTGTGTACGCTGCGTTGCCAAGGCAACAGTGAGAGTTTAAAGGGAACTGTTTCTGGAGGTGGAGCCAAATAAAATACTTAAGTAATCCATTTTGTCACCTTTCTTCAGCATTTTCATATTCAGCATCGCTATTTAAACTGTCGTCGAATTGTTGGTATAAAAGCAATATCACACTCGAGGTCATGATGTTGTACTGTAATATCGTCACGGCTGTGATTGTCTTTGGCACTTGGCCGCACAGCCGTGACGATATTACAGTACAACATCACGACCTCGAGTGTGATTTTGCTTAAGTAAATTGAAGATAGGCTGCAAAGACGTTGACTTTTTAAACATGAAAACACACATTCACCCACCATTATTCTGCACAGACCAAAGCCTCTGGAATTTGCAGTGTCCGGTCCCTTGGTTATGTCGAATCGTCTGTGTCTCAAGAGTGAGCTGTTTCCCCGACAAAGACAGTGGTGGATAGATGGTATCCGTCTTACTTTTAAAGAGAGTGGTCTTTCTTCCGTTCGTTGTTAACTCACATGGGGGCTACAGCAGTTCACCTCCAGGATTAAAACAGTTAATGTAAACAGAGACAGGTCGTGGCTCGACCAGACTGAGTTCAAAGACAGGTTTTAAGGCTGATTTAAATTAAAGTCTGATCAGATGCGGAGGTCCTCTTCAACAGCATGTTAACAGGGAAAAACAGGAAGATTTTCCTGTGACTTCCTGTTTCAATTCTTCTTCTCTCAGCTTTTGGCAAACCGCTATCTACTGTACAAGAGTGTGTAACATCATAAGGTTCCCCTCTTGTCCTGTCTCTTAAACTTCATCCCTCAACCTCTCTCTTTGTTGCATATATATTACGGTGCAATATATGTTCAACGTTTTCTTTCCACTTATCACGATTCCTTTTCCCAATGAAAACATAGTGTCATGCAGTCCAGTGTGATCCACCATGAGTCTTGTTATGATTTCCTTCCTTCTGTTTCTTTCTTTATAGTTCTTTGTTGTGACTGATCATCGTATTTTATGAAACCACCGTTCCTTCTGGTCTTCATCCCACCTTTTCTGCCATACTTCAAAACCTCTCTTCTTAACAACTGCTCTCCCTTTTCCTTTTCCAAGAGATCTGAATAAATGCAATGCCCCTTTTTCTTGTTTGTCAGCAAATTCACTCCCTTCTATCCCCTCGTGCTGGCCCACACAACAAAATTGTACATTGAAACCATCCCTGTCAAGTCTTAGCAAACTGTGAAGTACAATGAGTAAATCTTCTCTAACAGTGCATGCAGAATGAATGCTAAGAGGGGTATTGAATCTGTGCACACCAGCACCTTATCTGGTCTGACCTCCTCCCCCAACTGCAAACATATAAGGATGAAATGTTGTGTTGCTTCCTCAATATAGCAGTTATTAAATGAAGTTAAAGTTTAAAGGAGAAGTTTATTTTTTCACATTAAGCCTCAAAACAGGGATCTCCAACCTTTTTCAGCCCATGGACCCCTTGATCGATTGAGAAACACAGCAGGGACACTCAGATAAAATAAATAAATTAGAAAAAGTGTATTTTACCACAGGCAAACCATTTTAACCCAATTTAAACTCAGTCATTATCATATTTTTTAAAAAAAAAAAGCCTATTACTGCCCATTAATATTAGAGTTTACTTTTGACTCAATTTACTTAATATAATTGTTGTCCAAATTAAAAAAAATATATCCTAGATACAATTTATTTTGATGAAAAATTTTAACTATTTTAGGGGACCCCCTGCAGCACCTCCACTGCACCCCCTGGTTGAAGGCCACTGCCTTTTAGTAAGGATATTTATGATTGTCTACAGCATCAGTGACAACCAGCACAGTCCTGTTAGGTGAGCTTGTTGCTGACATCACCACGAGCTGAAAGCAACGGAGCATGTGCACTCAGACAATCTGTCAAAAAATACAATAAACACTTCTTTTAAAAGATGTGAAACTCACCAAATGTTTAGTGGCGTCCTCTCAACTATCTACACTTAAGCACAAAGCTAAATACAGATATATAGCGCAAAAGCAGCTACCTCACAAAACAAACTGCCGTTTCTGTTTCACAGGCACATTTTGCCTGTGGCCAAGCCTGTCCCATCACAGCCCATTGTAGGTGACACCGATTATCAGAACAGTGGACTTGAGTCAGAGGGCTATAACACCCACACAAAGAAAACACAAAACAACTGAACATTGAGCAGATAAAGGTTGATGTTCCTGATGTGTTGTCAAGCTGAATCCCAGATGCAGAGACTGAAGTCACCAATTAGCAAGACATGCATAAGCAAATCATTTAGGGTTGATTTAAAAGTGTGCTAAGAGCCGACAACCATGTGCTTAAGTTGTGATTTCATATGGGTGTATTATGTTGAGACCATAATCTTTAGACAGAGTGGGATCATCATAGCAACTTCTGGTAGGCTATATGATACAATACTAACATCTACTCTGTGTCCTCACTCATAGCCTACAGTTGAAACTTCTGACAATTCACATTGTAAAACAAAAATAAGGCAAAGGAGAGGTATTAAACATTTATTTACACCCGGATCTCATCAGGATTTACCTGAACACTCAAAACCAACAGCAAAATAAATTCATTCACCTGTATGTTGTAGCCTACCTCAACTACAACAAAAGAAAACTTTAACATTAGCCTCATTCTGAGGAGCAACAATTAGTTTACAATTTATTACAATTAACTTACAGGTCAGCAATGTTATCAATTCAGAAGTAATTCACAGGTATATCAAAGGCATAATACAACTGAAAGCTTTGGCGCAGAATCCTTAACTGGATTTTATGCAAACGTTTAATAGCAAGAAAAACTATGATGCCACATATAATAAACACAAATAGCCTACATTTTAAAAACCCAAATTAACCATAAATGATCTTACCTTTTGTATGCTAATACAATTTTGCATCTCAGCTTTGTGTGCAATAATCCATCAACAAAAGTCTACTGTATATTTTAGTTCAGACATAAAAGGGACATGAACAGTAGAACATCAGTTGAATACAAAACTTTAACTTCCAAAGGAAAGGATGCATTTATCCTTATGTCCCCCGTTGGTGAAAGGAGGGTACAGTGCCATACTTTTGTTTAGGCCCTCCCGAGTAGTGTGAAAATATCCTAAAACTGGTATTCCTCTTACATTAGAAATATCCAACATTCAGTGCATACAAAACCACTCTCTCTCTCAGTTTTGTATACTTATTTAATTATGCCGTAAGTTTTTGTAGTGTGGCCCAGAATGTCCATATTTACAAAGCAGACACCACAACAAATACAGAGATGAAGATGAACGAATACCTCAGTCTCACCAAGTGCCGTTAGCAAAATGAAATGCTTTGCCATATGATCTTTTAAAAATCTTAGTTTCATGTTTATTCAGGTGCTGGGCTGCCTTGTCTGCACTTATGTAGCTCCGTAGCCCTGAATCCCAGTGAACTTGCATCTTCTTGTAGGATGTCTTGTACTGAACCCTCTCCCTGAGCACTGCTTTGTATTCTTCTGTCATGCCAGCTGCATAGTCATTGTAAATAAAAAGTTGTTTGCCATCATGCCCAATCCTCTCTTGCCCAGATTTCTTGAGGATCAGTTCTTTGATGTGAAACTTTAGAAATTTAACTATCATTGACTTTGGGCTCGAAACTATCTGAAATAATTGCAGGTCATTTTAAAGGGACAATCCCAGAAAGTGTAATGGTTTTGTTTTTTTAAACAAAACAGTCAAAAACTTTGTACAATCCATATTCTCCATCTTGCGACACACCATAATACTGTGATTATTTCTCCTACAGAAACTCTCCAGATTAGTTATTTTGTCTTGAATACTCATGTTTTGTTTCACCACAGTCAGCAGTGTGTCTTTCATTTCAGGGCAGGCTGATCCCTGGGGCCTCACTTATAAACGTGGCATACGCGCAAAAGAGGGCGTATGCCACTTCCTATGCAAACATTAGAATTTATAAAAAACAAACTCGGCGTGGGAATGTGCGGTGCTCTCATGCATTGGCACACAAACTGAGGAAAGGAGACAGCGACTCGCTGGCGGAGGGATGAGGCACAAGAAAGAGAGTAAAAATGACCCCACTGTGTGAAATAAATGAAAATATACCCTAACCCTAATACCGGGTTGAAATTAAATTAATTATAATAAAGAAAAAGCAAATAATACATATATAAATAGGAAAGGAAAAATCTCAAAGGGGGCGCAGCGGGGCGGGTTGTTTGGTAACTGACGAAAAGATAATTATCTGTTGTAGAAATCCAGGATCGATCGGCATTAAAAAATAAATATTGTGCATTGATCAGCAAGAGTGATTCAAGCTGTCACATAAGTGTACGGCTGCAGTGAACACAACTGCGTTGCACACACTGTGCATTCGGCTGACACATACGCTGCCTTCTCACCAGTTCGCCCTGTGTGTCTTCACCACTTTCATGTATGAATTGTATAAATGATCAATGTCTGCAAATAAACTCAGTGGCAGCTCTCACGTATCATCATCATCATGAGTCCTCATCTTAATTCAGGACAAGTTCGACTTAACAAAACTTAAATAAATAAAACGTCTTCACTTCTCATAAAATAAAACGTGTACATGTATGACACTTCCCTTTACAAATGTATGAGCTACAGGACGAGGGGTGACACCGATTGTTGCGATCATTTCAGCAGGTTAACCAGTCAGATCGCTGTAAATAAACAAATACTGTGCTGCAAAACATGGGTAGTCCTGATGCATGCACATCTTTCCCTCCTTGCACTGTGAGAGGACAATGTGAAGACAAAGAATTTATATCGTGTTTTTAACGTCTACCTCACCCTCAAACACTGTTGAATGTGTCATCTGGCTGACAGGCTGGCTGCAGTGCCCTTGATTCATTGGACAAAACCAGTGATCAGCTGCTCATGTCTATGTGTTAATATCCGTGAGGTGCTTTGAATTGACCGTAAATGGTTGAAAGTGGGTGTGGAGAGGGCGGGATACGGGGCTGATCCACATGCGTTCTTTTCCAAGTTGGTTTGGGATTTATAAAAGGAAGTTGCGCACAAACAAGTGTACGCCAGGTTTTATAAATCTGGATATTTTCAGGCATACGTACATTTCCTCATTTGTACGTAGGCAAACATTTATGGTGGATTCTACGCACAGTTTTATAAATGAGGCCCCAGGTCTGCTATCCATAGCTTGTGCATCTGCAATGCTCATGTTTTGACTCTGCACCTCACTCAAAATTTCCTAAAATTCAGCAGGGTCTTCTTCCGTAGTTTTCTTGCCATCATTTTTTAAGTCACTCGGGTCCTGTCTCATATCCCGTTTAAAGTCCTTCAGCTCTTTGGAGAGCAGTGTCCGACCCTTTAACAGTGCACTTCAATGAACATCATCAGCTTCTACTGCAGTTTCCTCATTACTGCCACTCCCTTTCTGATCCGCATTCCAGTTTCCCTGAATCTGATTCATTTTCTTATCTATTCAATTTCTTATAAACCTTCTGACTCCTTTGCAGTTTGTCTCCTTTCATATCTAAGTTGTGTTGACTCTGATGTTGTCTTATGTTGCAAGGAGATACTTTTAGAATTGGACTTGAGTAGCTCACTACCACACCTCTATCAATTCTCCTTGCGTGTCCTTATATTTCCTTGTTACGCAAGTCCTTTACGTCAACTGTCATAGGCAAATGGCTTTTCTCCCGTGTGGACTCTCATGTGCTTCTTCATATCTCCTTGTTGTGTACATCTTTTACCGCAAATATCACAACCAAATGGCTTCTCTCCTGTGTGGACTCTCATGTGCTTCGTCATATCTCCTTGTTGTGTGCATCTTTTACCACAAACGTCACAGCCAAATGGCTTCTCTCCTGTGTGGACCCTCATGTGCGTCTTCAAAGTTCCTTGTTGTGTGTATCTTTTGCCACAAAGTTCACAAGCAAATGGTTTCTCCCCTGTGTGGACTCTCATGTGCCTCTTCAAAGTACCTTGTTCCGTAAATCTTTTGCCACAAAGTTGACAAGTATATGGCTTCTCTCCTGTGTGGACTCTGAGGTGCTTCTTCATATCTCCTTGTTCTGCAAAACCTTTGAAACAAATGTTACAAGCAAATGGCTTCTCTCCTGTGTGGACTCTCATGTGCCTCTTTATATCTCCTTGTTGGTTAAATCCTTTACCACAGAGTTTACAAGCAAACAGCTTCTGTTCTGCATGGAATCTCATGTGGTTTTTCAAATTTCCTTGCTGTGTAAATCTTTTGCCACAAATTTCACAAGGAAATGGCTTCTCTCCGGTGTGGACTCTCATGTGTGAATTCAACTGTCCTCGTAACGTAAATCTTTTGCCACAAGGTTCACAGGCAAATGGCTTCTCACCGCTGTGGACTTTCACGTGCCTCTTCACATCTCCTTGTTTTGTGAATCTTTTACCACAAAATTCACAAGCAAATGGCTTCTCTCCTGTGTGGAGTCTCATGTGTGTCTTCAAATGTCCCTTTTGTGTAAATCTTTTGTCACAAAGTTCACAAGAAAATGGTTTCTCTCCGGTGTGGACTCTCATGTGTGTGTCGTAATTTCCCTTTTTGTAGAAGTCTTTGCCACACTGAAAGCAGATAAAGGCTTTTTTTCCGGTGTTGCATCCTACATTGCTAACAGTGGTTTCCCCATATTTCACAGCACCTGACTCAGTTGCTAGCATTTCATCTAAGCCATCAATGTCTTCAGTTTTAGGTTCAGACTCTGACAATGGTTCTTGCCAATCATCATAAGAGTCTATTGTCTCAGTAGACTCTGAAACCTTTTCATCAGACTTTGGTTGGAGGTTCCTGGCAGGATTTGATCCTCCACACTCCTCTCCATCAGCTTCTGTTTTTATCTGTATTGAGCTGCTGTCTGGTGGCTCCGTCTCTCCGCCTTCAGCTTTTTGACGAAGCTGTGAAGAGCTAGGCTCCTCCTCCTCATTTTCACTCTTCACTGTGACAACAGTAAATTGGGGCCTGCTGATATCATAGCCCTCCAGGGCATTAAGCTGCTCTCCCTCCTGATAAGTTATGAGTTCTCCCTGTTCCTCTTTTATGCGCCTGTGCTCTGGCACCTGCTGGTCAGTGGTGGGACTCCACTCAAGGGGGACCTCTTCTTTAACCACCAACTGCTGCTGGACATCTGCAGAGATCACTATAACAAACAAAAACATTAGCAGCCACAAATTAACAAGTACTACTACCTAATCAATAATGGGGAAAACAGAAGTTTTAATATCCAGAATTCAACAATGGTTATTAAAAACTTTATGTTCATGGAAAAGAATAGAAGGCTTCCGTCTGCACAACTTGTGCCATTTAGCGTATTGTATGCTGATTTCTAAGAAGTCCATAAGATCACCAAGAATCCTTTTTGCTGAAATGTCTCAATATTGAAAATAGCCCCATTATTTTATTAGTCTTATGCAAATCCCCCTTCCACTTTAACTTATTTGGAAAAAAACAAGTATTTTATGTTGTAGGGAAGACATGTTCAAACCTTAGTTTTAAAAAAGTTGTGTATGCTTTAAAAATTAAATTAAAATTTGCTTAATTTTTACAGGAATATGTTTGAAAGAAGTCGTTCCCATTTGCAGTGTTTGTTTTTGTTTTTTTCTTAGATTACTACTAAAAATTTTCAGGGAAATTTCAGTGGGCCTGCTGCTTAGTGCAAACCTCTACCCTCACACACTATAACAATTATAGCCCACAGCTACAAACACACAGATGTAAACCACAATTTTGTTGTCACAAAATTGGACACCCTTCTCTCTCTCTCTCACACACACACACTGCACTTGTGTGCTGTGATATATATATATATATATATATATATATACACACACATACATATATATACATACATACATATATATACATATACATATATATACATATACATATATATACATATACATATATACATATATATATATACATATACATATATACATATATATATATACATATACATA
>JAQLOL010000016.1:18304532-18312888 GCA_029783665.1 Naso thynnoides | reverse complement strand
GTATAATTTTAAAAAAGTGCTTCAGTACTTAAAGTATTACGATCATTGTTATGAGTGGTATTAATTTTAATTAAATACTTGTATAAACTGGTGCTGTCAGATCACCGCCCACCGTGAGTCTTGGATCTGTTTCGAGGTTTCTGCCTGTTAGAGGGAAGTTTTTCTTCACCACTGTTGCCAAGTGCTTCCTCATGAGGGAACTGCCTTGAAATTGTTGGGTCCAAATGACTTAATATATTTTATTTTTAGGGTGTGGTCTAGACCTGCTCTACATGTAAAGCGTCTTGAGACAACTTAGTTGTGATTTGATGCTAAATAAACAAAACTTGACTTGATTTCTTCTATGTCAAGTGGATTTCATCTCCAGCCATTAAAGGGGTAGTTCACTTAAAAATAAAAATTCAATCATATCTACACATTGACACGTTGACGGAAGGACGGGTGAAGGTTTTTAGTCCACAAAGCACTGCTGGAGATTCACAGGAAAAAAGCGTTGCAAACCATTCTCTCCAACAAGAATCTATGTCTCTTGTGTAAAAGTGGTCAGGGAAGTTCAAAAGGGTTTGCGTAACTCTCTTGGAGACCCTACAAGTTTAGTTTTTTTTACATGCATGCACATGCAGGAGTAATTCAACTTCCAGTCGTGTTATCTGGGTGTGTTAGCTCGACTTTGACAAAGGTGTTAGAAACTTTGAGAGGGTCAGACTAAAATGTCTACATGCATTTTAAAAGTTCAGTTTCAGCCGGACTAAACCATTTTTCTCTCACTTCATGTAAACGGACGGTCTGATTCATGTGCAGATTTTTCTGCAATGCACTGCCCCCCTTCTCCTTTTATTTCTCTTTTAAGATATTTGGGGTTAATCTCAATAAATGATACTTAACTAAACACTTACAGCCTCTGCCCAATGTGTGTGTGTGTGTGTGTGTGTGTGTGTGAGTGTTTGTCAAAGAGAGACAGAAAGAGAGTGCAAATGTGTCATTTCATGATATGAGATTTTTTTTTTTTTTCGAAGCAAAGGCTATATTTACGGCTCAATATTGTTGAGCAATAACAGGCCGGCTCAAAATGAGAGAGTCTAACAGGTGGACGGAGGGAGAGAGGCAGCGGGTCGGGTGAGGATGGGGACAGCAGAGAGAAAGACAGGTAGAAAGAGGCGAGGATGAAAAGAGTGAGAGAGATGCAAAGAAAACCCTCAGGTTTCCCCTGCAGAGAGAGACTGACGGCAACTGATGAGGAACAAAAGATAGATAACGAGAACGAGTGAAGGAGAGACAACAGAGATTGTTGTGGGTGATATCAAAACTCTCCTCCCTACCACACACACACACACACACACTCAGCAAAGAGTGCCGATGATAACACCTATATTTCTTCTCTGCTATTGCAGGTCTGATCTTTAATATGAACTGAGTGAGAGTGTGTATTTGGAGTGGAGCTGTTTCTTTTCCAATCTTCTTCTCCTCCTCCATTATTGTTTTTTCCTCTCGACCTGTCAGCTTGAATCTAACAAATGCTGCTGAAGTCTGTTGTCTTCAAAAAAAATAATGTTTCTCCAGCTTCCTGCACAGTTTCTCTCCTCGTGCACCGTTAGAGGTGCTCTCTGTTGTTGGTTTGTCTTGTTGTTTTTCCCATGTTGTCCCTGTGTTTTGCCTGGATTCTCTGTGAAGGCTTTTTCTTAATCTGGATGTTCCTTGCGTTGTTAGGAGAGATCTTTTGTAGATGCACAGTATTTATTTACAGGATCATTCAGGTTCTGTGCCTGCTCTAGCTAGTCTGGTAAACCAGAACAATATTTTACTTTGTTTTACGGGTCTGGCCGCGCTCCATTGGGGATTCTTTACAACATTTGAATCTTAGTAGGCGTGGTGTCGGGTTAAGTGTAAAACTACCACAGCAGCCTTAAACCAGACACATGTTGCTGGTCTGGTTATTCAGCCAAACAGACAGACGAGTGGGAAGGCTAACGCCACAATCTGTTCATTATCGCATAAATGCTGTTATATTGTGTTTTGATTGAGATTCTGACCCACCATGCATCGTAAAATTAAACAATTAGGCATTTTTCATTTGAAATAAAATCACGTTGTCACCGAGTAGATGCAGCAACAGGCCTGAGCTAGCCGCTAACGGCGGCAGCCACTATCTCTTGCTCCCCGGGTTAGGGGTAGGGGAGACGGTGGCTCTAACACTGGTATCCTGCAGACAAGATGAATGAGAAAACTAATGTTCCTTTTCAACCAGCTGTAAAATGATCACAGATGTTGTTATTGTACGGTTTTATGACACTAACTGTGTTCATCTAATAAATCCCACCGCACGGGGCGTTTTGACCGGCGAAACAGTGTCACACTCAGCTCCGACACTCAATCTCTGTCTTTTTACGTGTTTATTTCTTTTCATCAGCAACTCCACGCATGCTTTTCTTTCAGCACTTAAACAGTGATCGTGCCGTCGGCAGGTAATCAACTGGGAAAACACAAAACGTAAACAAATCACTACATTAGTGGCACAGACATATTATCCATTATGTGATCTTCATACACGAACAGATTAATGATATTTAACAGACGTTACAATCACTTTTTATACATATTTACTCACCAGCTCGGCTTCACCAGTCAAAACGTGGCACAAGAAGTAAGAATGATCACCGAATGGAAAAATACAAGGTGGACTGCTGCCGCCAGAGGGCGCTACGAACTCGCACCAATATAAAATAGTAGAAACAACTTAACATGTTTGAAAAATAGGAGAAATCCACACAGATATTATTGCGATACTTCAGTCACGATACGATATTATCAAGATATTGTGATATGTTGAGTGTTGCAATATCATATATTTCGATTGTTTTTTTTAAACTTTTATCAACTGTAAATCATTTTCCATCAGACCATCAGACATGCAACCTTCCAGGGGGAGGTCAGGGGGACATGAGGTGTTACGGAAACACTTCAGATTGATTAGAGACAATCATCAAATAGTGAAACTCTAACATAGAAGATTGATTCAATCACCAATGATCAAAAGGCATAATACACAAGTTGTTTCACAGACAACATTTCAGGGTGGGGGTCTGATTGCCTTACAGTCTTAACAATGGTAGTTGCCAGTGGCAGCAAAGAGCAACTTCCTGAGTGCTGTTTTAGAGCAACAAAGAAAATTGATTTCAGGTATGTATCATCAGTCAGGACTAAACTGAGCTATTTGGAAAGAGGCTGGGTACTATTTATATTAATAATAAATGACTTGGTATCCAATTGGTGACAGACTGGCATACCTGGCAATAACATTACCAGTGGCATCGGTAGCATTTTCCAATACCGGTATCAGTATTGGAACGACTCTAATTTGAAAATGGTTAACAGTTGGAAACATTCCTTAGAAATGTTGAAAAGTAGTCAAAAGTAATAAGTTACCTTATTTCAATAAAGTAATTAGAATAAGTACATTTTAAATACAGTAACTACTAATCTGTAACCTATAACCTTTCAAAGTAACCCTCTTAACCCTGGTTCTAAACTACATTTCTATCATTCAACACATCAGTACACTGCAAAACTCTTCCTTGTTTTTTAACTTCACAGGTAAAAGAGAGAGAGAGAGAGAGAGAAGTAGAGGGGGGTGGAGAGACAAAGGCTGGCAGTGAGTGAGACAGGAAGCTGCCTGCAGGCTGGGAGTGGTCAGATGTATAAAAGACAGCTCGTCTTCCTTCTTTTTTGCATTTGACTTCTCTCGTACCCCTCTGTCACATACCAAAGACTGTACCTGAACAGGTAAGCTGACGTGGTCTCATATGCAGGCGCGCACACACGCACACACACACACACACACACACGTACACACACACAGCCTCTCTGAGTTGTATTCGTGTTCATGTTTTTATTTCTTAATTCTTTTAACTCGGATCCATTTTTAGTTGTTGTCAGTCAGAGCGTGTGTGTGTGCGTGTGTTACTGATCAATCTGTGTGTGTTTGTGTATATGTTGATCACTGCTCAGGATGTCGTGGGACGGTTACCTTACAAGTCTGAAATCTCCTAACTCGAATGGGGTAGTCTCCATCAGTGAAGCAGCCATCTGGGGTAAAAAAGATGGACAGAGGGCCCCATGGGCCGTGACGGAAGGACTGGCCAATGTGACGGTAAATACACACACACACACACACACACACACACACACAGGGAGTCTCTGTTTTCTCTCCAAACTTGAAAAAAAAAATACTGTTCAGAAAAAAAATTGAGGAAAAAATTCTGGCAAACTCGAATGTTTGTCAGGTTTGACACTGCCCACACAGTTGGGGCAAGAAACTTCCTCTTCCTCCTTCAAAAAACCACATGTGTCCAAGTCTGCTGCTTTTCGTTGTTTTTTGCAGCTAAAGCTCATGCACCATTACAGCACAGGACAGAATCAGGCAGATAACATTTTTTTCACATCCAGTACTGAGCCTGTATTCTAGGCAGTCTTCATGTCAGCAACAGATGACATCCCCCCAAGAACACACTGCATTGGCTGATTTTTACACATTTTCAGATGCTGATTAGTTTTTACGGAAGAGTTAAGGTGGTATTCTTAGCAGCATTCTGCAGGTTTTTTTCTTCCTCTTAAGTTTTGGGTGTGTTCATCTTGTTGCTCGGCAGGTTCCCACTCTGCTGCGTTCAGGTGCTGCAGGAAAAAAAGTGCATCGTGCAGGTTTCAGCTTCCAAGTGGAAGAGGTTAAGTTAGTTTTTATGTAAAACAAGTTAAAAAAAAAAAATTCAAACTCTGCCTCAACACAACAATTTTCACTGCGAGAAATGTTCAAACTGATCTAATAACAAGGTTGAGTCATCTCACCTCAGTGGCTGATTTCTTTAGTTAGCTTTTTCTGGTTATTACAGGTCTTTAGTGTGAGGGAAAATGTTGGGAATTCATTTTTTTAGTGCAATAAATGAAAAAAAAAGATTATTTTTTATATTTTTAAAACTGACAGAACTGACAGAACAAAATCATATATTTTTGACATTAGTATTTTGTATTTTGGATGTATTTTGTAGATTCAGCTAACTGAGCCCAATTAAAAAGCAAAAACAAAACAAAGCTAATCCTCTGCCCTCTGTACCCTCACTTTTAGGCTATGATAGATCATGATTTATTTGATCTATGTTATTTCTGGTGGTTTTGAATTAAAATGAATGGTCAGCATGAGAGAAAATTACACACTGGGAGGGAAATGTTTGTGGTGTTAGTTTTTTAATCGACTGAAACAAAACTTTTTAATGATTTTGATCAATTTTCTTACTTCATAGAGACGACATTTGCAGTTCACATCTGTGCGGCAGTAATTTTACTGTTTTCGACGTGAAGACTGAATTTTGTTCTGTGAGAAGTAGCAGTTGTGCAACTTTTCCGGGAGTTTCTGCGGTGTTTTTGGGGCTGCAGGCGGTGCGCTGGTTTAACTACCTTATAAGGACACAAAGGCGAAGAAAGAGCAGTGAATACAGGAAGTGGAGATGATCACTTCTTGTTCCTCACACACACAGACAGACATAGACACACACACACAAACACAGAAAGGTGAGGTTGGAGAGGCTTCAGTGCAGTATGCATTCAAGGTGTATGTGTGTGTGTGTATGTCGTGTCTTAACTTGTATCCACACATTCTTCTTCTCTTCCTCTGAGTTCAGTTCAGACACGTAATAGTAACTGTTACATGTAAAAGAAGATTTTTTGATCTTTTCCTGATTAAATACTTTCTAAAAATACATAAAACACATTAAAACAAACTTCAAAGCTGCTGATTGATCAGTCGTTCATATCAATGAAAGAGCCATAATCGCTGTGTGGAAAGAAGTATTCATACGTTATACTTAAGTCAAAGTACACACAAGTTTGTCAGCTTTATGTCACAATAGTACTGCAGTACCTTTAGCTTCAAGTAGTAAAAGTTCTGGTTGTGCTGTGAAATGTTTCTGATTCCCTGAGACTTTATCAGATTGTTCATCTTGAAGCATCAGTGTCAGCAGCATGTTCCTGTTGGAGCTGCTGTAGGTGGAGACACTCTCAGCTACTTAACGAACAGTAAGGTTGTTTAGTGCATCAGCTTGGTTGCGTGCTTGTTACATGTTAGATCATTCGACATGTGACATCATATTTGGAGAAAAACAGAGAGGGTGCATTATTCTATTCCACATGAAACAAAAGCACACAGTGTCAGGCCGATCAGAGACCCTCTTTAGAA
Organism: Naso thynnoides; assembly: GCA_029783665.1. Taxonomy (NCBI): domain Eukaryota; kingdom Metazoa; phylum Chordata; class Actinopteri; order Acanthuriformes; family Acanthuridae; genus Naso; species Naso thynnoides. The sequence goes on along the minus strand of JAQLOL010000016.1, from coordinate 18,306,665 downwards.
AGATAGACCCCTTGTTTTGTAAAGTGCTCTGCTCCTCCTGCAGTGTTTCTGTCATAATTTGTTTAAACAAACTGAATACTGGCAATCTTTGCTGGTTCCAGTTGAGCAGGTAATGTGGTCTAACATCCTGTCCTGCAGGGAACCAAAGAGGTCAGAACTGATCTGACACTACAGGTGTGTGGGTTAAGTATTCACACTTCTCATAATCCAGTTGTAATCATAAATATTTTATATCATATATAAAATATTTACAAATAAAACCTTTTATTTTTTATTTGTAAAAAAATTAAAAATGAAAACGTATATATATTTACATATATTTATTAGATATTTATATTGTTTTTATATATGTAATATATACTTTTTTATGGTCACATTTTATATTTAAGGTTCTACATTAATTAACTTTCTCACTGAGTAATATTTTAAAAAGTTGCAGGTAGCTGCTGTGAGTGAATTTAAATGTTTATTCTCCGGTCTGTAGTCCACTATCGGAAACTGATTAAGATATTCAGGAGCAAAACTTCCTCTGAGATAACAACCACTTTGGCTGTTAAACAATTATTTCAAACTAGTTGACACTTGAACTATTAATGATGCTAATACTTCGACTATTTCTCCCACAAGTGACATTTCAGGTGCTTTTTTTGTATCTACAGTTTAACTACATTTTATCTGCTGTCCACTGCACACAGTACCTGTGTTTTATGAACTTATACGTACACATTTATTTCCCTTCATCTGACTGTTAAAATTCTTTAACTGACATCCACCATCATGGCTTTCATTGACACAGACCTTTTAACTACTTTCAGTCAACTGAAGCTGCTTTGTGTTTGTTTAATTGATTGTTAAAACTGCTTTCAGTGTCCACTTGTTAGCCTAACTCACATTTGGAGTTTTGAACAGCTTTACAGCACGGTTTAAACTGAAGCTACTCTAAGAGTTGAAATGGTTTCACAATCAAACTTGAAATACTTTCAGTGCAACCACTTCAGATTCCTCAACTGACACTTTGAGTGCAAAGTCCAAAGATCTTCAGTTTTTTAGGATGGGCTGATCAACTAGTTGTGTCAGCTGAACACAGTCGATATACGTGTCAGTGAGTCAGCAGACGCAGTTAAACAACACACAGACCACACAACATGTCAAACCAGCCAAACCAGTTCAATGGAACAAATGGAAACACTAGAGGGAGAAATCCTGCCCTGAAACTACAGAGCCTTACCATGTGCTACCTGCATGCCTTTTGGCAGGCAACGTGTGTGTAGAGCAAACACAGACAAACTTTGTGTTTGGTGGAAACTTGACGTACACTTGCGCTAAGAAGCTTAAGTTAGCGGCCATTAAAGCCTGGTGGTCAGTTGCTGTTAGAAGAAACTGATGTTTGCTCTTTTTCACCTACAACAAACACTGATGTTAGCTTTGAGGTAGCATGTTAGCATGAGTTTGTGCAGCTTTTTGCACCGAGCTGGAAGCTAATTCACTAAGTAAGGCTCAATGTTCTTTTCTAACAGACATCTGCAGAAAACAATTTAGTCAAAGAGCACAGAAAACAGGAGGAAACTGCTGATTCAAAATGTTCAAATTCAGGGCGAAAGAAAGTTCAAGTTGAGGCAGATTCTCTGTTTTCTAAATCAAAATAAATTCTGATGAATTCCTGGGATTTTTGTTAAAAGTAATGAGCCCTGTTAGATAACAGCTGAACTATAGTTAGTCTGTTCACCAGCAGGTGGAGCTGCAGCAGTGAACCACAGCTATGAAGAGGCAACACTTCACTTCTATTCAGTCAAAACTCAATCCTGCAAAAAAATCCATGTAACCAAATGTGTACTTCACGCTGTGTTTGTTGTTTCACTGAACCAAACAGAAACATCAAACACCAACTTTTTAGTGACATTGATTCGACTCTCACTGAGTCTGCTGCTGACTCCGAATCGCAACAACGACAAACCTTTTCCACTTTCCTGCTTTTACACAGAACAGTGAACAGGCTGTGTCGGAGCAGCTTCAGTGAGGACAAATGACAAAAACAGGTTTCGAAATCAGAGAAAAACACTTTTTTTTTTTCCTCAAGTTTTCAGTAGGAGGGTTGATGGGGAGTGACGGGATCGGTGTCCATCTCTAAAACCC
>JAQLOL010000016.1:18289532-18302032 GCA_029783665.1 Naso thynnoides | reverse complement strand
TCTGTCTGAGTTAGGAACCGTCTGACTAGTTCAAACCGCATTCATGTAGTATTTCAAGAAGAGCACCAGTGACCAGAAAACAATGAAGTAACACAAGACACCCAATTCTGCCTAAACAGAGTTCTAAAAATCTGGATTTTGATGAACCAAGAATGTAATAAGCAAAATCATATGGAGTTAAATAAGTAAAATAGCATGATACATTGTGTGCATTCTGAAAAAACCTGCAGTTACAAACCCAGTACTAGCATGCTCATGCTGTCAACACTGTTAATACAGTAATACTTGCTAATACTGCAAGTACCTAAATACTGCAGATACCATCGTTACAACCCCAACTGTTACTGCTGACATTACTCAAACTGCCACTACTCAAAATACTTTTGCGCTCATACTGCTATTATTGCTGTTATTATGACAACTTAAACCACTGTAACTATTGGTCAAACATACCATAAATACTGCCAATACAGATTGTACTTCAGCTAATACTGCCTGAATATTGCTTACATGTGCTTGTAAGACTTCTGCTCAAACAACTCACGCTAATATGTTACCATAGCTACAACCTTTACTGCTACAGCTTGTGTTCACACATACTTGTAAGTGCACATATACACTGTAAATGCTTTTGCTGTGTAATTGTCTCACAGAAGCCTCTTTGAAGCCTAGTGCTGTCCTGTGTTTTGCAGCGTTGTATTAGTATCACCGTGTCAGCTCTCTGTGCTGCAGGGTTTTCTGTTTTCCTGCACTCTGTCCCATGCAGACACTCCCTGCCTTCCCCACCGCCCTCCTCCCCCTTTAAGGAAGCAAAGCGTCTATAAAAACCCTGCAGCCTGACAGACGGACACTTTCCACGTCAGTCGGACAGTCAGACGGACAGACAGACGGCCACAGACGACACCTCCTCTCTTCTCTGACAACAGGACTCAGGTAGGCTCATTTTTTAAACTCACATTCTGTTTCCTGTTTGGTGACCTATGACATTTGTTTTATTTTGAAAGTCTTGTTTAGTTTGCAGGGGGAGTTTGACACGCCGGCTGTTACGTCTGAAGTTTGCGCAAGCTCCCTTCAGTCCAAATCTCACGTCTCATTTTGTGTCAAGTTTTTGATTCTTCATGTGAAGTAAAAGACAAAAACCTTTAGGGCTCTGACTTTCAGCTGCCCCAAGGTCAAAGAGCTGAAGAGCTGAGATGATCCAATGGCAGCTGACAAACAGCATGCAGAGGCACAAAGTCCAGAGAGACAAGCAGAGAAAACAGAGACAGACAGAGAGACAGAAAGACAGATACAGCAAGAGAAGCAGAGAATCAAAGAGAGAGACAGGCAGACAGACACACAGTTTGAATGAAGGATCTTAATGTGTGAGTTGCAGCTTTCATGATGATCTGATTAACCTGAGCTTAGTTTCTCTGAATGACACAAACATGTATCAGATTTTGATGAACTTTTCGTACTAAATACACTAACAGTAGTACCGTTAGCAGAACTATTAGCAGCATTGTAGGAAAGTAGCTGTTTACTGTCTAGGTATCAGGAGCAGCAGTAATTAAATGTAGTAGCGGCAGTCCTGTAAGCAGAGTGTTTCAGATGTAATATTCAGTGTAACATCTGATTTAAAAGCAACTTTTGCAGAAAAAAAGTAACATTAGGAGTTCTGTGTGTGTTTTTCTACATTTGTGGTGCCTGGAACCTGAGTTTTCACTCACAATTTGGGGTCTTCGGAGTTTTGTGGGGACAAAATCTTGGACCCACCAACTTTAATATTATCACGAAGACTTAAGTTTATGAATAAGGTATGAATTGAGGTTAATTTATCGTGTGTGTGTGTACAGTTATGTCTTTGCAAAGTCCATATGTCGTTTACAAGTGTAGCATAACCACAACAGCTGAGTGGTTAGCTGTAGTCCTGCTGGCATGTCTGACCTATTACTGTGCAACACACACACACACACGCACACACACACACGCACACACACACGCACGTTTGTATTGCTATACTTACGAGGACACTCATTGACATAATGCATTTCCTAGCCCCTAACCCTAACCATCAAAACTAAATGCCTAACTGTGACCCTAACCCCTAACCTTAAAACTAAGTGTTGAGCCTCATAAAGCCTGGCAACAAAGTGGGGACCAGCAGTCCTCACTTCCCAAAAATTACCTCACTCTGTAGGTTAAAAATTTGCGCTGATCCTCACTGAGGTTTAAGTATAAGAACACACACACATGTGTTTGCACAGCTATCTTTGTGGAGCCTTTACATTGACTCACAATTATCTGTACACCTAACCCTAAACTTACCTATAAACTCAAGTTTTTAACCTGAAAAAGTTAATGATAAAGTTGTGGGGCCTGAGATTTTGTCCCCACAACTTTATCATTGTCAGACCCCACACTGCAGTGAAAATTCAGGTCCCGCCAACACACACACACACACACACACATATACACACATACATGCAGGGTTATGTAACAGACCTAGAGATAAAGGATGTTCTGAAGAAATCTGTTCAAACAGTTGTGAAAGCAGTATCTTCAATATTGATTGTAGAGTTAGCAGTCGTGTTAGCAGTGGTGGCAATGTTGGCATTATTAGCAGAAGTCTGCCAGAGTTAAATGTGATGAGTTGAGCAGGTTAACTTTTCTGCTCCTACATGTATCATTTAGACACCACTACTTGCAGCACTTCTCATATCTCAGCAAGTGAAAGAAAATACTTTGTCTATCTTTTGCATGCAAAAGGCATATCATGTGTTGCATGTGCAGAAATATGCCACATAACCAGGAAGTAAACCCACCAGGTAACAGGCTGACTTCACATCCCACTCACGCTTCATCCTTACTGATGAAGGTATTTTACTTCAACAGGGACAAATGCTTGATGTTTTTCTTTGCGCTGAAGAATCTGTGCCTTTGCCCCAGTCACAGGAGCAGAAAGGGACTTTGCAGTCATTTTAGCTTTTAAAACCCAAGTGCTTGAACCAGGATAGGACCTTGAAACACTATCGGTCAGAGTTGATTTACTCTGCTTTAAGTGCAGTGGCAACCTCAGAGCTATTCAGTGTGCAGCAGGAAGAGTCTTTGCTGTGCTTCTGTGTGGGTGCATTCCGCGTGATCTGTGAAGGGGAAAGGTATGTCCTCAGGTGCTGAAAGGAGCTCAGTGGCTCCACCTCCTGGACCTTAATTATGATGGATTTAAACTGAGGATTTGACAGGTTGCTCCTATTGCTGTTCATGTTTAATGACTCTAAATTGGTGGTTGGCCAAAGGAAGCCATGTCATCTAAGATTTGTAACATTGCACATTTTATTTGTGTGCATGAAATGGAAATTAGTCAAATACAAGCATCTAGGCATAAATGCACATTTCATCACCGTTGTTACAGGATTTCAGGTGTGACGGCATCATGTTTGTGTTCTCTTGCTCACGTAGTTCACTAACAGCTGACAGCAACAGACCTTCAGTTATCAGAGAGCTTAAAGAGGCTGATATCATGTTCCCAGTCACAAATACCACTTCAAATGTCAAGAACATGAAGAAGTGTGTGTGTGTGTCTGTGTGTGTGCTGTAATTTTATAAGAGCAAAGAGGAAGTCATGACCTCTGTAGAAAGATCAGGGAGAAGGTTAAAGGGTTTTATGCTGGAGACTTGCTGTATTAATAACTCCCCTGAGGAAGAAAAGAGATTTCACCCCCCTCTGTTCCCATAATGGTCTCTCCCTCTCTCCTATTGGTCATAGTCACTGCTTATCATGAGTGAAACTCTGTGATTGGCTAAGTGGGAGGGGAGGGAGAGGTCTGACAGAGGACAGACCTGCTGCAGCCGTCATGGAGGCATCATGGCGTTACACAGGATCTCTGCAGCAGGTCTGACACACGCGCGCACACACACACACACGCTAAACACACACGCCAAACACATGCAGATACACACATACACACATGCACACACACACACGCACACACACTTTGATCTCTGGTTCATATCTTGTTGTCTTTTTTCTTTTTTTCAAGGTCACTGGTTCCAGTTTTTTAGACAAAATCCAAACTGATACAAACTTCATTGGACTGTTTGTGGAAAATGTTTGAGCCAAAGACTAAAAAAAAAAAAAATAAAAAAAAATTACTGAATACAACACTAAGAGGAGAGGAAATACGTCATCACTGAAATGCAAAAATCTGCTTTCATTGATTTTACTGCTAACATTTAGTACTTCAGTTATTCTTCAGCTTTTAAAACGTAAACACAGTTTGCTGCTGAAGCTGTTTTGCTACTTTTTTTGCTGCGTTAGGGACACATTTCTTCTCCAACACCCCACAGCACGTTCCTGTCTCCTTTTTATCCGGGGACAGATTATTGATCTCTGCTGGACAGAGTCCTGTGCTCTTTGACTGTGAGCACATCATCCACACAGAGTCACTCATAAACTCCAAACATCATGTATTTTCAGGCAGAGATGTCCAGGTACCGACACCAGTGTCAGAAAAATGCCTCCAATATCGTTGAAAATGCTAGTATCAGTATCGGCGAGTATGCCAGTCTGTGCACTAATCTGATACTATGTGATTTTTTGGCTGCTGAAAGGTACCTAGCAACTTTCCAGTTACCTTAGGCAGCTTTGACTGACATTAGATACCTAAAATCAATTCTTCTTGCTGCTCCAGGCAGGAAGTTGTGCTGTGCTCCTGCTGTCAACTATTATTTTTAGGAGCAACAAAGAACAGAGACAGTTGACGGAGCTATCAAAATGTCAACATTTGCCAATATTTTACACCAGAAAGTCCCAACAGTAAAAAGGTGACGTGTAAGGAATTAGATTTTCTTAGATTTAACTGTTTTATAGTGTTCAATTCAAAAGCTTTTATTTACCAAATTATGATTACACTGCAAGTTTAAAGGAAATATGTTATTTTTTTATGTGCTGGTATCAGATAAGTAGCCTACTTGGTATTGGTTTGCAACACAAGTTTGAGTGTCAGACAGTATAGGGAAGGAAATAATGGTATCGGAACATCACAGTTTTCAGGAGTCTTTCATGATGGCACGCGACAGTCACTCAGCTGGTATCTGGATGACACGTTTAACTCCACTCGTCTGCTTCTCATCAACTCAAACGCCCCTCTCTGCTGAGCTGCTGTGTTCTCATTCGTTCACAGTTTATGCTGATCCCTCACTCTGATGTGTGTGTGACACCAATGTGCTTTCTTAGTGGCAAAAAATGATAAACATCTCACCTGTCTGTCTCAATCCCTTCATCAGTCAGGATGTCGATCACTAAGATTCACGCTCGGGAGATTCTGGACTCCAGAGGAAACCCCACAGTGGAGGTGGACCTGTGGACTGCCAAGGGTGAGCACCCACACTTTATGTGCACAGTTTACACCTTTCACAGCTGGAGCAGTTGGTCAGTCAAAGGGTAAAAATGACGAGGAAGTTACACATCAGTTTTATTTATACGTGTCCTATACAGAGACAGGTCCAGGATGTGTTTAGCCTAGCTTAGCACAATAAGTGAAGCAGGGGGGAACTGTTAGCTTAGCCCAATCGAAAAAAACGAAAAAAAAATCTACCCTCCAACGAATCTGACTGTCTATCTGTCCATCGTCTGTCTCTCAGGTCTTTTCAGGGCAGCTGTTCCCAGCGGTGCATCTACTGGAGTCCATGAAGCTCTGGAGCTGCGCGATGGAGACAAGAGCCGCTACCTGGGCAAAGGTGCGAGCAAGGCAGTAACAGGCTGAGGGTTCAAATCCCCACAGAGCAAAAAGACCCAAGGCTGAGCTATCAGCAAATGTGTCTTTGCATTTTATCCCTTCATCCACATCTACAAGCTACATACACAAGCTTTTCTTTTCCCCTGCAGGTACCGTGAAGGCTGTGGATCACGTGAACAAGGACATTGCCCCAGGGCTGATTGCAAAGGTATCAGCAGATGATCAATATGTCAAAATCAAAAAATCAGATTGTTGTTAGTATGATTCAATGTCTTCCTGCCTGCCTGTTTGTCTCTCTAGAACTTCAGCGTTGTCGAGCAGGAGAAGATCGACAAGTTCATGTTGGAGTTAGATGGCACTGAGAACAAATGTAAGGACCTTTCTGTCTGTTCGTCAGTCTGTCTGACTTGTCTTTCTCTCTGTCTATCTCTTGGTCTCACCTGCCTGTCTCTCTTTCTACAGCTAAGTTCGGTGCTAATGCCATCCTGGGCGTGTCACTGGCCGTCTGCAAGGCCGGAGCTGCGGAGAAGGGAGTTCCTCTCTACCGCCACATTGCAGACCTTGCTGGACACAAAAACGTCATACTTCCTGTCCCTGTAAGTGGGAGAGGCTTCAAGTTGGTGGAAGGGGCTTTGGCTCAAATTTGAAAAAACTGGGCCAAAGCCCCTAGGGGACAGAGTAAATTGCTTGCTAATTTTGTGTGGTTGAAAAAATACATATTGTTGATTAATTTTATTTGTAGTTTACTTGGCTACTAAAACATTTAAATCATCCTTGAAGTTAGCATTGGTGGATGGGAAAGGTGAGGGTGGCTACTAAGTTGCAATAAGTGTAAAGTGTCTTATAAGTGTTTTCTTCCTTCTGCAGGCATTTAATGTCATTAATGGAGGAAGCCATGCAGGAAACAAACTGGCCATGCAGGAATTCATGATTCTTCCCGTTGGAGCCGCCAACTTCCATGAGGCCATGAGAATCGGCGCTGAGGTGCGGCACAATTACCAGCAGTATTAGTTATGTTGTTAGTGTTAGTATTTGTTTGAAAAACTCAGTTCTGCTGCATTATTTGCTCTACAGTTTGAAGTAAATTTTGACATAAATCGCTAACTGTAAGGCAATGTGTTCAGGTCTACCACAACCTGAAGAGTGTGATCAAGGGAAAGTACGGAAAGGACGCCACCAACGTGGGAGACGAGGGAGGCTTCGCCCCCAACATCCTGGAGAACAACGAGGGTGAGGCACTTACCAGCCTGTCTGACTGCAGTCCAGTCTATTTGTCCCATTAGTATTAATGCTATTTTAGAGGTTTGTTACATCATATAATTTACAATGAGGACCTTTACACACCAGATGCGTAAAGAATAAATGACACAAAATTACGAATTGTTTAGGTACGAATTGTTTGGATCAAAACTCTCTACACATCAGCAGTGACACAAATTTGTGACAAACACGGGAATACGAATAAAAGTATATACAAGTTTTGACAGCTCACTCCAAAGAGGGAACGGATGGATGAACATGTTACAGGTCTAATATTAAAACATAGCAGAACTTATCAGTCATCGAACACAAAATATAGACATCAACATCAACAACATCATATCACAGGCATTAACACCGGGCAGTTGTAAGCCATATGATTAAATACATCAAATGTTCATAGAGGCTCCCTTTCGTTAACATATGTTAGCGAATGTTACCTCATCCAAAAGTAAAATACATAAGGTAATATTACTCACCATTTACAAAACCCAGCTGACTGGCAATATTCTGCCTCATAATGTCTTTAAGATCATTGTCTTCATAATTTCCATGTTGTTTATCAAACATGGCTTGGTGCTGAGACACAGATAATGAACTTGCCGGCCATTGATGTTTATGTTGTTGCTGTGGGAGATGGACGTGACATCCACTCCACACAACCGTTGTGACTGGTTGATGCGCTTTTGTTCGCAGTGCAAAAGTTCGGAAAAACCAACCTCCATCCGAAAAATAAAAGGGTCACTTTTTCGCAGCGTGATATTTGCATCGTGCGTATTCATATGCTGCCTTCAAATGAAACTTGTAAAGTCATTTGTGTACAAGAAAGGCTTGGCGTTCATGTGGTAACTGCATAAGAAGAGTGTTGCTAGGAATGGTAAGATGGATGCCAAAAGATCTCTTTTTTTCCTCTTGGCTTTCTTTGTAGAAATTTACATTATTACTTTGTGTTGAAACACCATGTGGAGGAGCAAGAGACGAGACGACGAAGGTGACAATTTTTGTTTGAATTAACAACTTGTCCATATTTACTTTCGGCCCTGTATGGGCCAACATGAGCTACGCCATTTCTGAAAACGCCAGCAAATATTAATCTTAACTTAATCTTTTTTGATAAGTTTGACTTACAACGTCATGACTACGACTAGAGGGGGGCACTCATTAGGTCTTTCCTTGTAAACACGGCAAACACGACCCTGAATGCACCAATACTCATGCCCCCCAATTTTTTTTTTTTTTGTGAAAATTATTAGCATGAAATAAAAACGTGTCTGGTGTGTAAAGGTCTTGATACTAACCTGAATCTTTATCAAAATATTAGTTATTTTGACTTAATGTTGCTGACAAAACAAAAGGAAAGTTTTGAAAAGAAAATTGTGAAAATTATTCATCAAAAAATAAATTCTGAGCTACTACACTTGATGAATTCAAGTCACAATAAAACATCTTTTTTTTTTGGCAAAGTAGCAAAAACTTTTTCAAATATAGCTTTGCTAATTTAAGTTGTGCACTTTCTGGTTTTGTTCTATTATACTTATATTGTAATATGATTATATTTAATATGGTCATTCCCATCATAAATATTGCTTGCTGCAGTTCTCATGAAGGACTCTCGGGTTGTCTAGAGTCAGATCAATCCGCCAAACATTTTCCCTGCACAGAAACAAAAGCATTTGTTTCTAACATTTTGTGTCTTTCCTCTTGGTGCAGCTCTGGAGCTGCTCAAGTCGGCCATTGAGAAGGCCGGTTACCCCGACAAGATCATCATCGGGATGGACGTGGCTGCCTCCGAGTTCTACCGCAGTGGAAAGTACGACTTGGACTTCAAGTCCCCTGATGACCCATCCAGACACATCAGCGGAGAGAAGCTGGGAGACCTTTACCGCAGCTTCATCAAGGGTTACCCCGGTAACCACACAGACACGTAGCCTTAAAACTGCAATAGCCTATAAGTACACGGGAATGAATGGGCCTCCACAGATTTTAATGCAACGTATGACTCCTGTAACTCACAAACAGTAAATGCCTCAAAATGAGCTTCTGTGTGGCCGATCAGAATGCAAATATGAACATGCTGAAGTACGAAGGAATGTTAGCTGAGATAAATTCATGCATAATAGACAGATGTCTAAATTTAATTGATCTCTATGTGGTGTGCTTTTAAACCTTAATAACATACAAAGTGGAGCAATTATCAAAGATTAATTCACAGCATTCGTGCACAAACTAGTTGAGAACATGAGAACCAGACGGTTACTGGAGGTGAACACCACAGGAAGCTCCTATGTACATTTCAGCCTGTAGGGGTCAGTATAGCTCTCTGCACTGAAAGAAACTGTTAGTCACACTTAAACACTTTCTCTTCCCATCCGTCTTTTCTGTCTGTCTCCCTGTTTCCAGTCCAGTCCATTGAGGATCCATTTGACCAGGACGACTGGGACAACTGGGCTAAGTTTACCGCATCTACAAACATTCAGGTGAGAGAGAGCAGAGAGGGACAATCAAATATTTTTGATTCATTCACGTGTTGCAGCTGGTGAGGCTGAAGCTCATTTTAATAAGTTAATTTAATCTGCATTAATACATCATCACAAAGTTGTAATATGTTTTACAGTAAAAATGTGAATGTGGATAGGACTGAATGTAAATGTTTTCGACTCTCTTCTTGTTCGTGCCCCCCTACAGACCCCACAGCTTCCATAAATACACAACTGTTATAAGTTTTAAATAAATGAAGCAAAGGAAAAAGTACATTTGCCACTGAAATGGAAACTAAAATGTTTCAGAGCTTTTACAAAGAAAACAGTCAGTGGACTGATGGAGAAAATGATCAGCAGATTCTTCCAAAATAAAACTTATAATTAGTTGCAGTCCAATTCAAAATTGTTTCAAAATGAGCTCCAGCTGAACCAACTCCAACAGGAAAATCCTGTTTTGACATGGATGCAGAAGTCACAGAAATCCAATGAGATCACAGAGAACAGAAAAACAGTCCCAGGGGACATTTTACCTACCTGAGTTATGTTACTTTCAATACTTTAAGGGCATTTTCCCGATTGTATTTACTTTTAGTGAGGGAACATTTTCAATGGAGGACTTTCACTGCAACAGCATGTGAACAGTGTGGTTTTTAGTTCTTTCACTGCAGTAAAGGAAAATATAAGACAATTCAAATAAAACAGCGTTAAATCAGTTTGAACACTTTCATAGTTAAAGAAGGCTCCCCTGGTGTCCAAATGTTTGAAAAAATTCTGCAGAAGTGTCCTTTTGCATGTTTCTGTGGTGGATAAAACATGATGAAGTGCAACCTTGGATGCTCTTTGAGTCGTTTCACTATGAATGCATGACGACTTTTTGCCCTCAAACATCCTGAGTCCGCCAGTGCTTACTGCAGTAAAACTACATTAGTGTGAACAGCAGTATGTAGTAAAAGTACAGAGGGCTCTTGGCTTCATGTAACTCAAACGTGACTCACCTCTGTGTGTTTTTTTAACCAATCAGATTGTAGGAGACGACCTGACAGTGACCAATCCCAAGAGGATCCAGCAAGCGGTGGATAAGAAGGCCTGCAACTGTCTGCTGCTCAAAGTCAACCAGATCGGCTCTGTGACCGAATCCATCCAGGCGTGAGACACCTGTTTGTCTGCTTGTCTGACTGATTGATGTTGCTATTTTTGTTGTATTTGACCCCTCCCTCCCTGCCCGTCTGTCTCGCAGGTGTAAGCTGGCTCAGAGCAGCGGTTGGGGTGTGATGGTCAGCCATCGCTCCGGAGAGACTGAAGACACCTTCATCTCTGACCTGGTGGTCGGACTCTGCACCGGACAGGTAAGCAGGCAGACAGACAGAGGGAGAGACAGAAAGAGTGGAGAGAGGGAGACAGGTGGAGACATTTAGGGGCACACAAGAAGAGAGAGACAGGTAAAGGAGACAAGCAGATAGGAAGAAAGACAGAGAAATATGACAGACAAGCAAACAGACAGGAAGATCACTATGTGGATAAAACCACAAAGTGTAAAATATAATCAATCTTTCTCTCTCTCCCTCTTTCTTTGTTTGTGTCTCTCTTAGATTAAGACTGGTGCCCCCTGCAGGTCAGAGCGTTTGGCCAAATACAACCAGCTGATGAGGTAAGAACTTCCTGTTTTTGATACATTTCAAAGTAAAAGCAGTTTAATTGATTTCAATTGTGAATGTAACAGTGTTGATTCAAAGTTTGCACATGGATTAAAAAAACACATAGTAGACCTCCTTGACCTATGTGACCTTTGACCTATGTGACCTCTGACCTCTGTGACCTCTATCCTACAGGATTGAGGAGGAACTTGGAGACAAGGCCAAGTTCGCTGGCAAAGACTTCCGCCACCCAAAGATCAACTAAAGCTCCGCCTTGACTTCCTGTCTGCCACCATGACAACTGACTGACATCTGGTAACCTCTGAAGCCCCGCCCCTACAGCTAGGGGTGAGAGGGCAGAGGTTACGGTGGGTTTGAGCCCACCTTCTTAGCTGTAATTCCATGATGGATGTTTTCTATACAAAACACAATAAAGACTAAAGAACTGAACAAACATCTTGTCTGAATTTATTCTGTGGATTCAACTTTGTGCTGATTGTAATAAACATGACGTCTACTTATAAAACAAGAGACTGCTGAAACAGTTTCTTTACTCAAACACTGTTCAGGATTACACGAGAGATTGTAGGAAAACAGAAATACTACTGCATCTATCTGATGCTAGGCTATTAGCATTTTAGCAGGATTAACCTCAAAGACTCCAGGATCCTCTAAAGGGTTTTTGATTGTCTTTGTTGACTTTGACTTTCATCACCAGCTGCTGGTTCCCTTAAGGTGTCCTGGAACTTCTGGCAGCAGTGTTAACCACTGGACCACTGTGCCAGGTGGTGAGTTGTGAAGGATGGAATGACACAGGTTGGGTGGAGGTGATGAGGAAGACACAGGACATCAGCAACCAGCTGCACTCAACATTTTAGAAGACAGGGGGCGCTCCAAATCACAAACTTTTGCTCTTTACTTGTAGTACATACTGTTGCATGCAGTATGCATACGACTGGGACATACTACTCTGCCATGATAGTGTGCCTTGAACTTTGACTCTGATGCTCCTATATCTGTCGCAGCCTTAGTGCAAAAATGTGGAGATCAAGTTGAGCAAGAATGTTTTCTAAACCATTCTGAGGTAAAATCCATTCACATGTAACTAAACGATTTGCACTCATTTATTCACTCGGCCTTGTGCAGCAATAGTATACTAATATATTAACTGAACATGGGAGTCACAAAACAAACATAGTACTCCACTTCAATATTCTGTCATTACGGCACTTCTCATCCTGTCAATCATCTGTCATCTGTCTCAGCTTTGTTTATATCTGAGCGACACAACGTGACGTTTTATAACATATTTTCTGCTGCACAGAGGATTGTGGGTCAGAATGGCCAGAAAAGCATGCTGGCCTGCATACTGAAAAAATCCAACCGGATGTAGTAGAACATCCTGGTAC
>JAQLOL010000016.1:18275553-18289432 GCA_029783665.1 Naso thynnoides | reverse complement strand
TGGTTTGGTTCAGTCAACATGGACGCTGGTCATTTGCCCGGTTAAAGGAGGGTCTCTGTGCTTCCAAGCAGCTGAAGCGCAGTTTGTGGAGGAAAAGAAGTTCAACCAACCACAGGATTCATAACATACTTTTGTTTTTTTTAGTGTCATAAAACTAATATTACACTTAAAGTTTTTGTTTTTATGGTACGTGATGGTCGCATTAGCAGCAGGAGAGAAGTTAGATCAAATTCTCCAGACTCTGGGAGCAGGTCATGATGTGGCTAAGTATTATAGGATGCCGATAGAGTATGAAAGAGATGGCGGGATCTCAGCACTCAGACTAGCCTGGGAAAGACATTTGGGGGAACCATGTGATGAAGATCTGTGGCAACTTTTGTATAACGACGAAGGACTTGAGGGTCAGACTTATTCAATTTAAAATTCTACACCAATCTTAATAGACCCCGAGTAGTCTTTTCAAACTGGGGTTAATAGACGCGGCTACTTGCTGGAAGTGTTGTATGGACGAAAGTCCGACTGTTAAGTGTTACCTGCTTTTTCACAACCACTGAAATACTGGACACAGATATGCTACTGTGATTGGTCGACAGATTCTTCTCAGGAACTGGAAGAAACCTGGAGAACCTCCTTTTCAGGACTGGACGACTGATTCAAGCAAAGCGGCTGCATATGAATGGATGTCTTATAAGATGCAGGACTGAACAAAAAAATGTTATTTGAAGTGGGGCGCGTACCTTGATAATATACGTGTGTCAGCGCGAAGATCAAGTGGATGTGCAATACTCTTGATGAGCTTTTATTAGATATGATGGACTGCGCTCCTATTGCATTGTTTTTTTTGTTACCTTCCTCTCCTGTCGTCATTATCTGGGATACATCATATCATTCTGCACTTGGCAATTAGATAGTCATTTATGATGTTATGTCTTATCATTGTTCATTTTGCTTATTCTCATTTGGCACTGCCGTGTCATCTAAAGAATGAGATTTGTTCTTCAAATCAGAAAATAAAAACTGCCAGTTACTAAAAAAAAAAAAGAATTCTATCTTTACTTTGTCTTGCTAAGTGTGGGAAAAGAAAAACAACTCGTCAAATTAGCAAACAGCTGATTTATTCATCTGACTGGTAGAATAATGTGTTTCATGTTAAAGGTTCTGAAATGTTGAACAATTAAATACAAACTCATGCAAAGTTTCACTGCAACAGCTGAAGAAGACCAAGAAGAAGAACTGAAGATTTCTCATTTCAGTCAAACTGAGAACAAGCCAAAGACAGTCCGGTCAAAAAACTCGTGATAAGCAAAGCTCATGCTCAGTCAAAGACGTAGTGGTTGCCGTGACAACAGCGCAGCATTCTTCAGTCTCCGCTTGAGAGAAACTTTGACGCAAACAAACGGAAACTCAGCAGCAGCAGAGTTGCAGTGATTTCTGGAGTAACTTGTTCGCAGCCAAGCGCCGTCGTAGCTGCTGCGTCGCCCGGCGTCCTGAAGAGTCCAGACGTATTTAAATATGATTTAAAGGGAACCCAGTTTGACCTTTGACCTTTGACATCATCTGCACACTGTGAAATCACAGCCCTCTAACTCTCGTAATAGAACAAACTGAATAAAACGATATCTCGAGCTCATTTTTGATTTGATGTGAATGATTCTGTGTTTACACTCCTTAATCAATTCATTTGTTAAAAAATAACTGAAATTATTTTGATATTAAACACAAACAAGAAACAAAGTAAACACCTTCCTGCTCGATGGACTTCTAAGAGCATTTCTGGACGTTTATTGTGGATGAACATCAGAGACAATATGCATTTTTCAGGACCTCCCATTTTAGTGCATCTGCACTAAGGGAACCATGAACTGTTTTGAACTATTTTGAGACTTTTTTTTTTAGCTCTAACCTCAGAGTAGATACTTCTGCAACACGAGGAACTATTGTGATAAAAGTGTACGTTTACTGGTTGACCTCAGGAGCCAGCGTTTTAAAAACCCGACAGCAAGACGACACAAAATATGAATCAGAGCTAACGAGATCATTGTCGCTTCTTCTGAGATTTAACGACGCTCAGCTCGAGATTCGTGGAACATTATTGCCACTTACTAGACAAAAGCTAGAGCAGTAATGCAGTAATGTTTGCCTTCATTTGTTGTGTTGTAGAGTTGCATATAAGTAACTTTAGTAAACCAAATGCCAACTAGTTTACGTAGCTTACGGAAGTGTTTCCTATTGGTGGTGCCAATGCAAACAGAAAAAAGGCCTTAAAAGTGTTCAGTTCCCCACAAAATCCCCAGTGGACAGTTCCTCTAAAAATGCTGGGACAACTATTTGGTCCGAAAACACCAAAAGTTGTCACTGGGAAGTCAGGAGGTCGCCCTAAATGACATCAACATTTTAAAATACCGTAATATCCTTCATGAGCTTCATGAACTCACACCAGTAAATATTTCTACAATGTTCTGACGTCACCTGCTGCCTTTAAAGCTTCGTTAAACTAACAAACCTCTCTGGAATAAAACATGCAAAACGTTTTTCATTGATCTGTCTGTAAGAGGTCAGAGGTCAGAGGGTTCATTAAGACTCGACCTTACAGTCTGTGCAGGACACACGCGCACACACATACACACACACACAGACACGCACACAATTCATGCTGTAATAAATAAAAACATCCATAGCATTTATAAAGTCCAACTTTAGAATATATATATATATATATTTATATTTATATATATATATGTTCATATATGTGATTGTGTTTAAATATTCGTAGCTTTGTTAGAATCATGTACATTTTGAAGTTCACAGCACGTTGAAGAACTTCATTCATAAATGTGACGCAGCTTTGAAAGCTGATTGTCCTTCAGTCTGAGTCTGTCCAGCTGAAAACGCACGACCTTCACAGGAAAACAGCAGGGAATTATGGGAAGGAGGGGGACAGACACAGTGGGCTCGTTTTGCCCTGAGCTGTGCCTCCAGGGAGAGATTTTCTGAGGAAGTTTTCCACAGGCCGTTCTCAGCTTGTGCGCTCGTGTTCTTGTGAGGCGCCACCAGTCCCAGATTCTGCTACAGACCCAATGGCCCCACCTGGAGGCTGACTTTCGAGAGCATCCCAGCATGCACTGCAGGGACAGTTTAATCCGGGCCCACAACTGCTTAATGTTTTGTCCGACAGCTGTTATGATGTCACCAGATTAAGTTTTGGTATATTTTTCATGCCTAACTCTGCATCCTCTGTGATGACAGAGGCCTCCAGAACGAGCCTGTGGGGCGAGCAAAAGCTCGGCGGGACATTTCTGAATGAAGCTCTTTGAGCTGCAGACACACAGCTACATTCAACCCGCATGGAGACAGGCAGACAGACAGACAGACGATGGATAAATGGACAGATTGATTCATGAGAGAAGCAGAGGAAAGGAGGAAAAAAGAGCTGGCGTGGGGTAAGGCATCTCTCCGTCACTCTGTTCCTCTCTCCGTCACTCTGTTTGTTTCTGTTCCTTTGTACATCAGAGTTAAACTCTCCTCCGTCCCTTCTCCTCTCTGCTGCGTCTCCCGTCGGGGAGATCAAAGAGGAGAAATGAGGAAAAGGTTTAAGTGGTCAGTCCTCTCCTCTCCAGCTCCCTCGTCTGCTTCAGCTCCTTTATCCTGCGGGGAAACAAAACGCAGCTTCAGACGCAAACTCTGCTGACGGAAACAATCTCACAGTGAACGTGTGATGATGTTCCTCACGCTTCAAAATGTCGTCGAGAATATTCAAAAATACGAGAAGACGACCCATGTCCCGCGCGTGTGTTACCTGTGTCTGCAGCGTCTCAGGAACCTCATGATCTTCCTCGCCGCCTGGTCCTGTTTCTTAGTCAAGAACGACCCCCTGATGGGCACAAAATCAATATCGGTCGTCAGCATCGATGAGCAGCGTGATGAAACAAAATTAATGCGTCTTTCGGTTCTGGAACTCTTACAGGCTGGTTGACCTTTCTGCTACAGGGCCAAGTGACTTCCACTATTCAGAAGACGTGGACAGAATCACGGATTTGGGCAATAAAAATTAAATCAACTGTTAAACTTGGAATATTACAGGATTTGCAATAATTTGACGGAAATTCCTGTTCAGGGAGAAAACAGAACATTTGTCAGGAGACAACGTTCTGGGAGGATCTTATGCGCGTGAGAAAAGCCCTGCGTCACTTAACAACAACGTTGACGGGCCATCTGAGGCAAACAAGCCCATTGAAAAACTACAAACTTCTAATCCGACCCCTAAAGTCAGAGCAGAGCAACACACAATGAGTCAGGCGAGTAGCTGTTAGCCTCTAGAGCTCATGTGAAGCTAAAAACAGCAGCACACCTCTTCGAATGACCATTACAGCTACAAGCACCTCGGCAGATTTAAGACGGGAATTTCTCCAGGACTTAGAAAAGCCACAAAACCTTCGGCCGATTGTAACGAAACACTGCAAACGAGGAGGAGCGTTGCCTGAAAACAGGAGTAGCCTCCAGCAAACTCACCTGAAGCCGTCGATAAAATAATAAATAAATAAATAATCAAATTTACTAGGGCCTGACCGATATGGGATTTTTGGGGCCAATACTTGAGAGTAAAAAAATTCTGATATCCGTCATATATTGGCTGATACTTTACATATATAATATATATATATAATAATATAATAAGATGTGATGGAAGCAGGATGCCTTACATCTCAAACTTTGTTCCAAACGGAGGTGCACTGAAGAGTAAACACTTCATTTTTAGTTATTAATAGTGCTGTCAAAATTAACGCGTTAATTGTGGCGATTAATTTAAAATGTTTAACGCATTAAAAAAAAGTTATTAAAATGGTCTTTGAATTTAAATGTTAAATATACTTTCTGTGTCCACATTAATTCCGTGATTTTTCATAAATAAATAACCATTACAAGCCTCATTAGGAAAATGCGATTAATCGCGATTAATTACAGAAAATCGTGCGATTAATTAGTTTTTGGGGGGTTTTTTATCGATTGACAGCCCTAGTTATTAAATGACAAGCTTCAAACTATGTTTCTTCTACTTTTATCCAGCTTTTGTGTCCTTATTTCTTTTCCCATCTTCTTACTCTTATTTCAGTCCCTTTAGCGCTTTTCCCTCTTTTTTCCTCCTGCTGCAGAACAGGAACCTTCTGAAAACCAGCATTTTCACTGAGTAGGGCCCAAAAGTATTTTAAATGACTTTTACGGTTTTTAGATTTTTTTTGTTGAAATAATAAACTTTCATTTGAATGTTATGACACCATTTTAAATCTGTAGTCCAGGCATTTTTTCCAGCCCTTAAAAACAGTTTTTTTTACCAGTGCATAGTGGTGAACCGTATGTTGAAATCGATATATCAGCAACAGGTCAATATTGGCTGATAACGTAAGGCAACCGATATATCAATCAGTCCCTAATATTTACTGTGTAACTTCAGCTGATGGCATTTTATTAATTTACTTCATTAGACACCTGCTGGTAAAATAAGTGTAAAAAGAGAGAAAAACAGAATTCATGAAAATTTAAAAAGGCAAACAAAGAGTTTAGCAAAACAGAACATGGGCTCTACAGCTCTAAAAAGACGACGTGTGGCTGTGCTGACGTGTTGGCGAGTTCTTACTTGATCTTGGCGCTGTGGCTGGCGGCTCCTCGCGGCGCCTGTTTGAGCCTCTCGTACTCCTTGTAGCTGCGGTAGTACTGCTGGATGAGGACCGCCGCCCGCCGGCTCTGCTGGAAACGCTTCTGCTCGTAGTACGACCTGAATTTGGACTGGATCAAGATGGCCGCCTGCGTCATCTTCTTGTAGAGAGCGTACTGAGGGGAAAGAGTCGCCGTGTCAGTGCTCATGTACAGCCAGAGGACGAAGAAACAGGAAACGTGTCCAAATAAATTTTAGAGAAGATAAAGACGAAGAGAGGACGAACGCAGCGAGCTGTGTCTGCTCACTGACAGCAGCTCAAGCCCTTGAATCACATCTGCGACCTGCAGAATTGAGATCACGATTCTCTCGCACAATTCTAATCTTTTCAACAAAATTTTTTTATTGCACACACGTAAAGAAACGTGCTGTCTACACAGGATTTTCCTAAAATGAAGCACTGGACTTAAACTTAAAGGTCTCTTCTTGTCTAGGATTTTTTTCTAACTCATACTGGATTTTGTGGTGACGTTGGAGGTGGTTATAGAAATTTGTACCTACCCTGCAGTGCCAAAGCAGTGCTCGCAAATTCTTACTCGTGGTGCATCATCATCAGGTTTTGACCAAAGAAGTTTCACACTATGGAATGTCCACCTTTTGTTGGCTCGACTATCATTACTCTCCGGATGTTCCTCATCGATGCTCAGTTTTGGGGGGTTTTTTTCGCATGTAAAAAATGCAACTCCAACTCCATCCAGTAAACTGACTTCTGCCTCCTTTCTGCTCGTTTACACGTGACACTATCTGGTTACTGTAGCAACAGTGAGCGACAGTGGAGCGCCGTTAATGAGGACGAGGAATGAGACAGGTGACTGAGTTGTCTGGCTGAATCACTGGCTAATCTCAGGCCTGATCGATGAATTAATCGTGTGTTTTGTTTCACACTGTGTGAGTGCGACCGATGTAGCATCTGGGATTGTTGAAGTAATAATAATAATAATAATAATAATAATAATAATAATAATAATAAGATCGCATGTATGTTTGAAGTGAGATTGTATTTTTTCAAGATTAATTAAGCAGCCCTATCCTGGTCAGGATTCTTGGAACATCTTGGTGATGTCTAGCGAACTTGCCTTCGTATTCACCAGTGACGAAGGCAGAGGGCAGAGCTATACACGGTCACTTCGGTTCTCAAGGAAAACCTGCTATTTTTAAGTTTCGGCTAGGGGCCAAATTTCTGGATTCTGAATCAATCTAGTTTTGGTCGAAATGCTCAAAATGGTTCAAAATTAGGCGCGTGAACAAGAACGCAACTGGTTCCATGTTGGTGGAAAAGGTCTATGAGCGAGTAGAGGCGGCGCTCGGCTGTACACATACTTTTGGCCGAGTAGTTCATAAAAACACATTTGAGTCTGATCAAACATTTTTCACCACCTTCATTAATTACTGTGATAATGAACTAACAGGAATAAACAGCTCTCGCCTTCTGAAGCATCTCACATGCAAACTGAGAGAAGAGTCACATCACAGGAAACAACCTGCTGGAGGTCTGACTGCTGCCGCACAGACGCAACGCACACACAAACACACACAGCCTACACATCACTACACCTACGGGTCAGCGATATTACCTTCAGAGCTATCCATGTTAGCTAGCCAGAGAGAGGAAGAGAGAGAGAGAGAGATGGTGAAGAGACATAGCAGGTTAGTTCAGTGTTAGTGAAGCTGAAGGACAAACAGTGTAATCCAACACACACACACACACAGACGCGCACGCACGCACACCTGTTTGTATTTCCTGTAGCATCTCTGTATGACGGCGGCAGCCATGTCCTGCTGCTCCTTCAACCTCCGGCCCTGCAGACACACAGAAGAACCTGTTCTCCATGTCCAAACCCAATGTTACTGACACGCTGCAGCCTCCAGGGGGCAGAGTGACATCAAGCACAGTTCTGACAGCCCAGTTTTGGACAGGTGCACAAAGGTGAACGTGTGTGAAACCAGACGGTAGAAACGTTTCTGCTTTGTATTGTACCCAGGAGCAGTTACGTTTAAAAGTGAGAGAGAGTGTGTGTGCGTGTGTGTGTGTGTGTGTGTGTGTGTGACTACCTTGTATCTCCTGAAGGCGTTCTGGATGATCCTGGCGGCCTCGTAAAGCTCCCTCTGCTCTCCGTCCGTCAGCGTGAGCAGGGCGAAGTCTCGCTCCATCTTCCCATTGGCCGAAGCATTCAGGAACTCCGCCCACGCCGCCGAGGAGGGAGGGCGGAGCCTTTGGAGGGCCAGGGCGCTGAGAGGCGAGGGGGGGCAAATCCGCCTGCAAGTACACACGCACACGCCTCTGTGTTTGCATTCTTGTCTTGTGACTTTTACCCATGATGCGTCGGCACAGGTGGTTGTATCAATGAGAGGCGTCTTTCAGGCGGGGCCTCACCTGGGCGGGGAGTGCGCGTGGGCGTCGACTGTGTCCAGGTACGTAGCAAGCCAGGTGTCCTGTATAGCCGGGTTGTCCCGCCTCTCTCTGAGCGGCGACTCCGCCTCCCGGGGGAAGTCCTCTTGTTTGATTCGCTCTGGGGTCGCCTCAATGATTTGCTCTGCCAGTGTTGCCATGTCGACCTGTTGTTTGACGATCAGACACGTTCATATGATTGTTTGGCTAAAGAGGCCGCCGACATATGATGGCGCCCTGGTAAACTTAAAATATGTCGCACGTGTTAAACGTTGTGTACCTGCAGGACCTCCTCCTCCAGGTACTCCTCCTCGCCTTCGTTCTCGGCGTTCTCGCTGTAGCTCAGCAGCTGTTCCTCCAGTGTTGCCGCCATGTGAGCTCGCCGCCCGCCCGCTGGGTGTGCGTGTGTGTTCGGGTAAGTGTGTGTGTGGTTGGGGGAGGGGGGGCTTGTGCTCTCATAGTCCATGAGGTAAAGAGGAGAGTCTCTGGAACCGCCGGGATTCAAACCTGTGGGATTGATTAATAACATATAATCAGTAACGATCAGCGCTGGGACACACGTAAATAACTTAACCATACCTGTGTTACCTGCGTTCAGCTCAGTGTTTGGCTCCTCCCCCCACATTGACACGGAAGGGAGAGAGGAGAGGGGGAGGGAGGAGGGGGAGGGAGGGGAGACGGGCAAAGAGGAAGAGGATGAGGAGGGGGATGAGGGGGAAGAGGGGGAAGTGTCCATGGGGGCGGGGCCACTGGAGTAGGCAGAACTTGGGGACGGTGAGGAGGGGTCACTGGGGGAAGGGAGGCTGCTGGAGGAGCTCAGACCTGGCAGGGCGAGAAAGGAGACAGCCAATCAGAAGGCTAGAATCAAGTGACATGACTTTAAGCAGGACCAGCAGGTGAGTGTTACCTGTGTCTGGGCTGGTGGACAGGGGAGACGGAGGCAGCTGCGGTTGCGGCGTGGCCGGTGTGTGCGTCTCCGCTGGGGACGTGTGCGTGTCCCCAGGGATCATGTGCGTGTGCGTGTGCAGCTCCTCCAGCGCCGTGGCGAGGCGGGTGTGCCCTCGCGAGCGAGCCACTGCGAGCGGCAGACGTCCCAGCGAATCGGGGATCCCCAGAGCCGAACTGTTCCAGCCATACAGGAGCTCTGCTGCCCTCTGGTGGCCCAATGCACACGCCCACATCTGGAACACACACACACAGACACACAGAAACACGGAACACAGGAAACATGCCATTATCAAACCATGACCACTGAGAATGCAGCAATCTGATTGGCTGTAAGTTCACCACAAACACTGTGTAGGTTTAACTACCATCCGAGCTCAAGGTATACTGGTAACCACGGCAACAGATACTTCAGGCCATATTAGCACCTTTGCAAAGACAACACAGTAGTGGCAAGATTGGCCAATTACATTTAATTACGTGTGTGTGTGTGTGTGTGTGTGTGTGTGTGTGTGTGTGTGTGTGCTTGTTTACCAGCGGGGTGCAGGAGAAGTGGTCGATGTTGAGAGGATCAACTTCCTGCTCCAATTCCAAACTGTCGCTGTTAACACTCCTACAACACAGAAACATCTACAGTCAAAATGTCTGTGTATCTGCTGTGGATCAGTGTGTGTCAGATGTGTGTGTGTGTGTGTGTGTGTGTGTGTGCATGCATGCGTGTACCTCCAGTGGATCAGAGTGTGGATCAGGTGTGTGTCAGATGTGTGTGTGTGTGTGTGTGTACCTCCAGTGGATCAGAGTGTGGATCAGGTGTGTGTATCCCTGCGCAGCAGCCAGGTGGAGCAGTGTCATGCCGCGGTGACGGACGGAGTGATGAAGCCTCTCTCCTCCTCCTCCTCCCCACCGTCCTCCCCTCATCATTCGCTCACACACTCCCACAATCCTCCTCTCAAACCACTGAGAGGACTGACACACACACACACACACACACACACACACACACACACAGAATGTGGATTAGCGTTGAGTTTTGCATGCAGCTGTTCAATTTGTCTGTCTGCTTCTGTTTCGTTCTCAGGTTCAAATAAACTTTATTGGCTCGAAATGTTCAAGTTATTTTATTGCCAAAGTTTATTGACATTATTGACTAATTACATTTTACAAAACAAATCTAAAAAGAGAACAAGAAGTTAGCAAACACACACACACACACACACTCTAATAGATGTAAAACCTGTTTGAAAGAGCGACATATTTCGCAGCTGACACACTGACGTCTCTCCTCAGACGGGAAAGTTTCCGAAGGAGACGGACAAACTCGGGATGCACGTGACTTATATATTTGAAGTAAGAACCTGCAAATCTTTCGGTTTCTCACAGTGCAGCGAGTTTCAGCCTCGGCCTCTTACGACACACTGAACTCTTATCTTTGTTCGGCTCTTGGCTCTGAAGGACTCTGTCTCTGTCTGTCTCTGTCACATTGAGTCTATTTTAACTCGCGGACTCGATCTGCCAAATTCTCCATGACATCAGCGAGAGAGAGAGAAAGAGTGGCAGAGAGAGGCCCGGTGACTGCACAGGGGGGTTTTTTTTTAAAGGGATTTTACATTCAGGTCAATTCGTTCTTCTTAACCTGTTTATCAGCTCAACGGTCACCGCCATGTAATCTGTCTGCTGACCTGCTGCTCGCCCGATGTTTGACCTTCTCACTCATCATGTCGTTTCGTTGCATCTTTTGGGGTTTTTTTTAGTTTATTTATCCAGACAATTTCCTCTTGGCAGCAGACTGAGTAAGGAATTCCTGACGTCCCTCTTCCCGGTAACGCTGCTCCTGAGGGATCCCGAGGGCGTTCACAGGCCAGAGGAGATACATAATCCCACCCGAGGGTTCTGGGCCTACCCTGGAGTCTCCTACCGGTTGGACAACCTCCAAGGAGAAGCGTCCAGGAGGCATTTTAAAAAAAGATTCCCTCCTTTTGACGGGTAGGATCAGTGGATCTACTCATCTACTCCTAGGGTTGGGTGATATAAAATTTTCCAACAGGCAAACGTCAGTCCAGCAACCAGCCAGTATATTCCCAGAGGTGTGTGCCAGCATGGGCACTGGGTACTCACACGTGTTTATACCCTGAGATACACTGAGAGCGCAGTAGAGGTGGGAAGTGACTAAGTACAAATACTTTGTTATTGCACTTAAAGTTGTAGTTGGTCACTTTGGAGTAAATATCAATATCCTTATCCTCAATATACTGGCTAATAATTGTCCTAATTTCTATACTTCTTGGGCTTTTGACAAAGCCTTCACAAATGGCCGGTCTGCGCCGTGCTTCTCAGCGACAGGTGACGTCGGTACGAGCTGATTCGCTGTCCGTGTCTTAAGCTCTGACTCGCCTCCGCCAACGGCAGAGTGTCTGTCGGCTCGAGCTCGAGCTGAGACGGAGCAGTTTGCTCCCCTGCAACTTTCCCTGCAACCGTTTGGTCTCAGTCCCAGCTGGAAATTGCGTCCAAATGAGTCTCATGCTACAGCTAATGTTAGCTTGCTAGCTCGTTAGCAGAAGTGGCCCAATTCAACTTCAAGTAGACTCAGTGCTTTAAGTGGAAAAAAAAAGAAAAAATTGCCGGTGCTCCCCTTTTTCACCCGCTGGCGTGTGAATCGACGGTCGGCGTCAGCCACCCGTCACGTATTAGTCTGTGGTCTGAATTTCTACAGTGAATAAAAGATACTAGAAGATAATCCTGATTTTCACAAAATGAATTTATTGAACAAACTGTTTTCAGTTTTCCGTCTCGGTATCTGACTGTCAGAGAGCTGTGTCATCATCAGAATCTGTTCTGGTTTGCGTTCAGACTTCAGCGCACAGCCGCCCGCTCAAAGCACTGAGTAGATTTTTGAAGTATCTGTTCTTTACTTTAATATTTATTTTTTGGACAACTTTTTACTTGTACTCCCTATATTTTAACACAGACTCTACTTCCTAACTCTTACATTTTCCAAAACAGGTTCGTTACAAACGTTTACGAGACAGAAAATTATTATTGGCTGATAGCTGATACCAGCTGATTACCAGCCAACAAAGAACTGGGACACGGGGCAAAATGACGTTTATAAAAACTAAACCAAAGATGCAACGTAAAGTGACCCAAAGTTTCTGCGAGAAACTGAAGAGGAACTAAAGTTATGCAAGGACACTATCTCTGAAGGAAATTGCAGAGGATACCAATGGACGAGCTGGGAGCAACGTCGTAAAAATGGTGGGTTGTTATGACAACATCAACCTCTGGAAGGTCGCAGCAGCAAGGATATTTGACAGAGAGCAAGCAACAATGTGCAAGCGCTAACACCAAATACTCAAGTATTAGCTTCAAAGTCGAAAAAAGGTATTCAGGACAGTCCTGATATAAATAACTGGAACTAGTATTGATTTAAATATTTGGATCATCTTTTGTGCTGCTGTTGAACTCTGTTATAATACATTGAAAGGTGTTATTTCAGCATCCTCACCTGCTCATGGTCCTCAGGTAAAGGTGGAGGAGGGGGCGTGGCCAGCTGGCTGCCATGCTGCTGTTGATGATGCTGGTAATGTTGCTGCTGCTGCTTGTTGCCGTTGTCGCGGGCGGCCATCTCTGTCATCCTGCGCTCAATCTGCTCCAGTCGCTCCAGAATGGACATCCTGAACTGATTATCTGCGCACAGAAAACGCACAGAGTGAGACCTCTGTGCTGTCGTAGAGCTTTCCGTCGCATTTTTGGTTGTAGTTTTGATTTCCCTGAGATAGTTTTTATTGAAGGGGATCGGGCTTTGCCCTTTTCTGTCACTTTCGTAATGTGAAAAGAAAAGATGCTCAACATGTGAAGGTTTCAAACAGGTGAAAGTAGGCTGAACGATTCCCTCTGATCAGGAGGGTCAGGTCTCAGGCGGCTCTCCACAATTTGTTCTACTTTCAGAATCATCCACCATCAACTCGTTATCAGCTCCTTTCTTGGCCACGCCCACTAAGTACATGGACGCCCCCATCTACCCGCCCAGTCTGTGTGATTTTCATCAGGACTCTGATTTGGATCATATTTAATGTGGAAAGTAAATAATTTTTTAAAAAAGCTGACTTTGAATTTTCAGTCACTGCAATAACTGCTACAGCTCCAGACTGCAGCAATTATAAACAACATTCAACAGTGTGTTGCTCGCTTTGCCAATAGATCTTCAATAAAATGCATATTTGTTGCTCTTAGACACAGAAATTTCCTGACTTTGTCCAAAAGGGCTGAATCTTGAAACACCTTGGAAGACACCTGTTGTCTGATGACGTCACTATGACATCACCAGCGACAGAAGAAGAAATATCAACTTGTGTTTATTCCCAGAGGAGAGTTTGGATTCGCACTGATTCACTTCAAGCTGCAGCGGCTCTAAAGAGGACCAGCTGTCAATCAACCGGAGATCTGAACCTCCAGGAAAAAACATGAAACCCTCAACGAATCGTCTGCGTGTCGATCACTCAACAACTAATCTGATTGGCTAAAAAAAACTTTGCAAGGTCAGTGTGCGCGTGTGTGTGTGTGTGTGTGTGTCGAAAGCTCTAACCAGGAGGCAAATGGAAAACTCCTCTCTTAAATAACTGTTTTAAGAGAGCCTCTTTAACACACACACACACACACACACACACGCACACACACACACACATACCACATACAGAGTCTCAAATGGAAACTATCTCTACTGACTTCAATCATTTGGCCGCTTGGCACAGAGAGTGTGTGTGTGTGTGTGTGTGTGTGTGTGTGTGTGTGTGTGTGTGTGTGTGTGTGTGTGTGTGTGAGAGAAAGAAAAAAAATCA
>JAQLOL010000016.1:18243609-18261519 GCA_029783665.1 Naso thynnoides | reverse complement strand
ATGCTTCTGTGTGTGTGTGTGTGTGTGTGTGTGTGTGTGTGTGTGTGTGTGTGTGTGAGTGACCTGCAGCAGCCAGTAGCATCGTCTGTGGAATGTCGGCACAATGGAGGAATGGACGTAGCAACCATACAGGCACTGAAAACACAGACAACAAACATCATTCAACCATAATGTCAACAGTTAGTGGTTGTTCTTTTTTTGTTTCTAACAAAAGAACAAAAATTACTGTGACAAGGAAAAGCAGTACAGGGGGAGAAGAAGAAGAAGAAGAAGAAGAAGGTAAAATACAGTAAAAGTTAAAGTGTTAGTGGAATTGGAAGAACGGTCGTTGTGGTCCTTGGTTGGTTTCTAATGTTTCTGTGTGATAAGAACGTAATAATAATGTAATATTCCTCCTCCTCTCACGAATGTTCATACTGCACGAGTCCTGCAGGGGGCGCAGCTGAGTGTGTGCTGACCTCCATGCCCTGGACCTTGAGCTTCATGTGGTCCTCTCTCGTCGTTTTGCCATCCTTCCTTTTCTTCCAGCAGTAGCCATCCTTCCTGTACTTCACCTTCTTCCTGTTGTACAGGATGATGCTGCCGTTCTTCGGCCTGAAAGAGAAATGACGAGGAGAGATCAACCGATCGAGTGAGAGGATTCTCCTGCCATAAATCATGCGATAGCCTCAGTGTCGCGTGGGAAGGCTAAACCCGAGGACGTGGCGTTAGTCTGAGCGTGTACCTGGTTTTCAGGGTGCAGGAGAGCCACTCATCATGTCTGTCGAATGAAATCAGGTAAGAAGCGATTTCCTGCAGGAGCAAAATGACAAAAAGAGAGCGGATGGATTTCTGCGGAGCCTTTTGTTTCTTTGAATCAGACTAAACCGGGTCTCATGAAGATGAAGTAACGGCATGACTTCGTTCCTTTTTCAGACCCATTTTTATCAACCTGAAGCAGAAAAAAATTCACTTTTTCTGGAGAAAACAGACAGAAAAATAAATTTAGGTATCATCGAATGCGCAGCTTTTAGATTTGGAGAAAAAAAACACCTTTAAACGCTTCATTTTGTTGTATATTTAATGATCAGACGACTCTTTCCCGTCTTTTCTTTTCCATAATTAAAAAGAAACGATTTCAAACTAAGAAAAAGTTCTGAATGTGACATCCTGTTCGTGGTTCACTGTAAACACTGCGAGTCCTGATCAGCTTAAGTTTTTGTTACTGTGAGTTTGAAACAGCTTTAGGATCACACACACACACACACACACACACACACACACACACACACACAAAAAACAGACTTAGATTTAAAAAAAACCTACACTGAGGAGCAGATTCTGTCATTTTCTTACTGTTATCATGAGTTGGAAATAAATTTAGCACGTTTTTGTGCAGAAACAACTGTGTGGTGTCACTCGATCTGGTGCCATTTCTCATGTGTTGAAAGAGTTTTGTTTATACTGAACACACACACACACACCAACACACACGAGAGGAGGGAATTTCTCGGCACCTAACGCTTCAATTCGATCACGATTAAGCAGCCTACGATTAGATCACAGAATGCTTACGGATGCAGAATTTACGTTGGTGTGAAACAGCTTACGTATAATGTGGCTGTTGTCCAGTTCACTGACCGTCAACTTTGCAGAAGCCAAAGTGCTTCCAAACGTCAGCTTTTAATCGATTTGGTGCTGGTTCAATCGGCCCAACCCTCTCGGCAAACTGCCCGGGTGCTCGGCGCGCCTCACTTTATTATTCGCCTTGCATCTATTTTATGTGATTTAAAATTTAGATACTTGACTTTGTTTTTTTTTTATCAATTTAGAATCATTCACATCTGAATTGCAATACATCTAAGAATCTAACCCCCTCCCCAAATACACACACACACACACACACTCACCTCGTTAGTGTTCCACCTCAGCCGCTCGTTGGGCAGACTGGGCAAACGCGGGAGACACTCCAACAGCTTGTTAGGAAGAAACACTTTCCTCGGCCCTTTGTTCTCTGCACACAGACACACAGAGAGGTGTGCAGCGTTCACAGTGAGGACACAACACGGGGTCGGCCTGGACTGAGGACAACCGTCCATCTCATTTAGGTCCAACCCACCTACAACTGCAAACATCTTTCAGCTTCTCTACAAACTTCCTGCCTTTGCCTTTTGGGTGAGCCAATTACCAGCAGGCATCACAAGACTGATCGTTTGAACCTTTAATCGCCCTTAAAGAACTACACTCAGTCATGATGAACAACATGTTACACAAAAAACAAAATGTCTGAGCGACCCTCGCAGGTTCGTGTAAAGGGGTTTTTTTTTTGACAGGAAGCTTCATTTCTACTCCGATCACAGCGACACTGATGCCTAAAAGCAACGTCATCACCCCGTTTCACACACACAAAAAAAAACAACCTATATCTGTGAGGTCATCCAGAACAGGTGGTCACCATAGCAACAGCGCTGTAAGTGGCTACATGCAGGTGTGAGGCTGTGCTGTCAGACTAACCTGTCTCCGTGGAAACCATCTCCTTGTTGCTCATGGCGACGAGTCCATGCAGGATGAGTCTCACACAACGCACGGCCGCCTGCTCTGCCCCACTGCGAGTGCACGCGCGCACACACACACACACACACACACGCACACACACACAGAGTCAATGGTCAAATCAATAGGGAAAAAGAGGCTGCGTTCAGCATCGCTTGAGTCAGTCTCATGTCACATGTATGATGTTTTCCAAAATGCATCTCAGACCAGCAATGCTGTGACCGAGACGGTCATGTGATGTAATCAGTACACACTGACTGTGTGGTAGGCAGAATGCTGCTCTGAGATTCTGAGCACACACACACACACACACACACACACCTGAAGTCCAAGCAGCTAACTCCACACACACTCCTTCAATAGCTCCCTGTTGCCTAGCAACAGCTAAATTTGCACCCACTTTCAATCGAACAATGTATTCAGAACTGACTCTGTATATTAGTCTGTGGAGTGTGTGTGACTGTGTGTGTGTTGAGTTACATAACATTTTCGATTTTACATGTGTGTGTGTGAGAGAGAGAGAGAGAGAGAGAGAGAGAGAGAGAAAGAGAGAGTGTGTGTGTATGTGTGTTTGCGTGTAAATGTTAGCTACACACCTGACTTGCAGAGCTAAAAGTGAATTGTCATTAATAATAACGTCATGCACACACACACCCACCACACAGTGTGCAGTATCAACAAATGGCTGTAATTGTCGGTCACACACACATAAAAAGCAGCAACGTTATATCCATCCACCCACACACACACACACACACACACACACACAGTCTGTCTTCCCGGAGGCCGGGCTCTGGCCGCGGACTCGTCTCGCCGCAGTAGCGGACTCCCGGAGCTTCCTTCCCGCCCGTAGGAGCTCGTATTTCCGGACTCTCTTGGCCAGCTACTTTCAGGCTAACGATTAGAGGCTTCTCGTTTTCGCATTATTTCAGAATTTAACGCGGCGACAACAGCTTGAAACACATCAGTAGCTCTCATTTGACCCACAGCCGGACAGCTAAAACTGAACGAAAGATAAATAATAATTTAACAAAGAATAAATCACACTCAGGTTTGGTTGTTCGGCTGCTTGGCTAGCCGGCTAAGCTAACGGTAGCTACACAGGTTCCCATCAGCGGTGATTGAACGCCTCCGGGAGCCGAACAGCAGAGCTTTTGGCCCCGGGTTATGAAGTGCAAACCCCGGCCAGTCAGCCGGCACTACTTTCGGAATAAATGATGCAAAACACAGCGCCGTGAATGAAACCAAACTGTGCAGAACGGAAAATGGTTAGAGTCAAGACAGTCTGTTAAAGCTCCTTTACCTTCCGCCTTCAGCAAAGCCGCCATCTTCTCTTTCTCTGACGTCACCGCGTCGCTACGTGGGAGGCGATGTGGTGACGGGGGGGTGTCTTAGTTCAAGTAATAAAAGTGAAAGTTTGATGTGATTTTTTTTTTAAGAGTGACATCATCGTGAGAAAATGAAACTTCCACACCGCAACTGCTTTCACTCTTCCAATGACAGAGATCGTTAAGAGACTGGAAACCAGTACACACTGAGGTAAACTGTTTTTTTAATATATTATGAAAACTGACTTTACAAAAGTTTTATGAGGGGAAAAAAAAATGTATGTTTGTGAAAACATCAGAAATTCGGCATAAACAAGAAAAATGCACGTGAGCTTTAAAAGTCGATGAGAAACAGTTCATGAGGAACCTGTGTGATTTTTTTTTTTTTTTAATCTGAAAGAAAAACTTCACTGTGAAAAGAGTTTGGATTTATTCATGAAAAACACTTCATGGGGTTTTAATGAGCAATTTAACACGAAATCTTCATAAAAACTAACAATTACAAAAATGTCATTTCAGTCTTTGATGCTTTGTCGCCCCCTAGTGGCAGGATGTGCAGCTCATACCGATTCTGCATACTTAAATAAAAAAAATTTAAAAACTGAAACAATGATGAAACACACACATGGTACTTTGCTTCTGTGAGAGCTGCTGTTTTGCAACATTTGATCTGCTGATCAGAGAAGTTCTTACAAAATAAATTAAGTGGGTTCACAGCCCCGTCCGTACAGAAACACTCAAGTGGGGAACGTACAGAGCACACAGAGATCAGAGGAGTTAGAGAAAAATATCTGTGGTTTATTTTGTATAAAAGCGGAGCATGTCGTCCAGCGGGAGGCGCTCTGGGCTCGTCACCTCTCCAAACATGAAACCAACAACTGCCTCAAAAACAGCAGTTTACCGTCTCATCACATCAACACAAAGCGAGTTTGACTGAAGCGAGGGGCTGATTTCATCTCAGGGGGGAAAAAAAAAAAAATGATGATGATGACGGTGAAGCTTCACCTTCACAGTTTTTTTATTGATTAAAAAAAAAACATCAAACCAGACGTTTTTAAATCTTTTCTGTCCGGGGAAAAATAAACGTCAAGAGTCTTTCGTTGTGACGAAAAAAAAAAAAAAACATTGAAAAATTTTGATTTTTTTTTTCCAGTTTAAAAGTGATTCAAATCCGTCGCTTGGCTTCACTGCAGCAGAGACAGAGGAAGGTTCACTTTTCGACGCACGTTAAGGTTTGTTTCTTGTTTTGATATTGAAATCCACACAAAGCAGCGTTCAATCACTGCAGACGTTTCACAACACAAACAAAATACAACAGAAACCTAAGGACTAAAAGAAATTTACATTTTTTAAAGTTGAATTTTCTTTGTTTCATTTAACGTCCTATTTTAAGTTTTAAGTTTTATTTTACATTTGCTTTCGAGCGTTAAGTTTTTCCATCTTCGGCCAGGTGATCTCCAGGTCAAACAGCTGAGCATGAACTTGGACTCGCTGCGTCATTTGTCGTTTTTATCCGCTCAGGTGTTAAAACGTTTCTCCCGTGTTTGGTGAGCGGCAGAATTTGGAGTTTTACGGGTTAAACCGACTCGCTTCGCTCAACTTCCTCTCAATCAATGTGAAAGTTACAGTAGAAAAAACAGCGTTGATCTGCAGCTATTGCATCACCTGACATCACCTGAATTCAAAGAACACTCCAGGTAAAAGTCTGACTGTTATTAGAAGGCTTTCAATTTGAAACACTGACAGGAAGTAGACGGCAGATTAATCAGAAAAAACTGACACTTGTTTCTTCGAGTACTTTTACAGTTTTTTTTTTCTCCGTAACAGTTGAGCTGCAGTCTATTTCCTGTGAATATTCCGCATTAAGAGCCCACTTTTAAAGGCAGGCTGGAAGTCTTTTAATGTGAAACATTTACAGGAACAGCTCAACATCCGTCATGAAAAACTGAGTCACTGGTTGCATGGAAGTAATTTGAGTTTAAGAAGTTTAAATGTTCTTATCATCGCTTTTTGGTTTCTAAGTTGAGACTCAGCGATTGTTTGGCAAGTGAGAACTGACCGCAGACCTCTCTTCTAAGTAACCTGAGCTACATGAGCACGAGCAGCAGCATCGTTCTGTCCGTAGGAAGGAGATGAACCGGCGATGGAAAGTTCGGCAGATGGAAATCAGCGTCATGTTCCTTTAAATCAGAACCATGACCAAACATCAGCTTCAGTCAAACGACAAACGTTTCTGAGCAGAGAATAAAAAGCAGCTGGACGACTGCGTCAGTGACAGGAAGCAGGAAGAGAGTTAAGACTTCATCTGACAAGCAATCAATAACCAATATCTGATCAGCTTTATCAACAAGGCAGGAAGTTTTAAAAAAAAAAAAAAAAAAAAAACAGAGAGAGAGGGAGGGAGGTTGGGTTACTTGGGGAAAAAAACAGCTCAGATTTTAACTC
Organism: Naso thynnoides; assembly: GCA_029783665.1. Classification (NCBI taxonomy): domain Eukaryota; kingdom Metazoa; phylum Chordata; class Actinopteri; order Acanthuriformes; family Acanthuridae; genus Naso; species Naso thynnoides. Next base: position 18,255,214 of record JAQLOL010000016.1, on the reverse strand, counting down.
CACAGGAACAAGTTTGTGTTTGTGTGTGTGTGTGTGTGTGTGTGTGTGTGTGTGTGTGTACGCGCCCACATACGGGTACATGTGTGCGTGTGTGTGTGTGGTAGGCAAGGTCATGTGACAGGCTCAGCTCCAGGGTCAAAGGTGATCACATGCCCTGCCGGATGCTCTGGATGATCTGGAAGATGGCTGAAAGACACAAACACATAACAAGAACTGATTATTGATCAGAGATGACAAGGGACATCAGAGACTGGAGGAAGTGACACGTCAACGCCAGGATGTAAAAACGCACTGATGGCCCACGCTGAGGGCTCAATCCGCACAGTGACGCCTTCACTGAAAATCTGCGTCCATGCCCGTAGTCCAAACTACTGCTGAGCTTTACAACCTCTGAAACAGACGCAGACTGTGACTACTTCCTGAACGGGCCTCCCATGTGACTCTCAGTCTGAGTTTTCCACCACTACGATGTTCTCACGTGTTTCAGTCAGTAACAGTTTCACGTCACTGCTGTCCAAACAAAGAAAAAAATCCCTGGTCTTACTTTCCTCGCGCTGTTCTTCCTCTGTAGTCTTTTCTGCAACCAACCCTTACACCAGAGCGCACATGCCCAGTGCATGCGAATGGTCAGTTTCAATCTTAAAATGAAATATATTGTGTAATGTAACCAAAGTAATGCAAACCAAACCGCCAAGCAAAGGTTCTAACGCAGGATGCTAACACAGGTGCTAGCACATCACACAGGATGCTAAGCCAGGTGCTAGCTGATTGCACAGGTGCTAACACAAATGCTAACTCATCACACAGGTGCTAACACAAATGCTAACACATCACACAGGATGCTAAGCCAGGTGCTAGCTCATTGCACAGGTGCTAACACTGGATACTAGCACAGATGCTAACTCATCAAACAGGTGCTAACACAGATACTAACTCATTCCACAGGTGCTAATACAAGAGCAAGCCCTGATGCTAACTAGGGACCAAGCGATATATCGGTTTGCCGATATTATGAGCCTTTATCAGCCTATCGTGGATATATTGGTATCAATGTATACGTTCTCCAATACATGCTGATATTAAAACTGGTATTTAAGGCTGGAAAAAAAACTTGGACTAGTGATTTAAAATGGTGCAATCACACAGTTGGTCGAGCAATGGATGGTCCATAATTGAATTGGTAATAAGTAAAGTGTTTACTGGTCAGTAAACAAAATTTGTTGGATTTCCTGCCTCCATAACGTATCTTTGTGACCTTTATTTGCTAACCACATACGAAATATTAGTTATATAGTATCAGTCAATGTAGCTGATATCAGAATTTTCTCACTCCCTGATATTTGTATCCGCATCAGCCCCAAAAATTCCATATCCGTCAGGCCCAATTGCTAACTCAACATAACACAGTTGCTAAAACGGGATGCTAACACCTATGCTAACTCATCCCAAAGTTACTAACACAGGATGCTAACTCATCAAACAGGTGCTAATGCCCATCAGATGAGTAAAGTCCTCACAGACGGCAGCTGGCAGAGCGTGTGAGAGTTCTTACTGAATGAACTCAGTTCTGAGAAACATGTCCCTACAGAAAGATGAGTCACGCAGGAAGGTTTCAGCTAACAGTCACTGTTGTCGTGGGAGTTCCAAATCAGGATTTCAGCTGCAAATCAGCCCAACTGCAGGCTGACATGAGGTAATTATTAATCACCTTTTAATAGAGAACTTCATGCTTGAGCAAACTCGGGGCTGTTTGTGTTTCTGCCTGCAGGTCAGTGTGACACAAAGCTGTTTATTCAGAGCAAACAGAGACACCGCAGAGATCAGACCTGCTACAGGTGACCCTCTGCTACAGACCAAAGTGTGAAGCGGCCGCTGACTGTTTCCATCAGTGTGACACCCGCAGGCGAGACTCACCTGATCCACAAACCACAAAAACGAACAGAGCGAGCAGCCACGGACCCACCGGAGACTTCTCCTCGTTTACTGGCCGCTGAAACACACAAGAGGCAGACTGATCAATAATGTATAATCAGAATAATTAGCTACACTACTTCATATCCATTACTACAGATCAGCAGTTCCCTGGCAGCCCAGAGACAAGCCTGAGCATTCGAACGTGGCTGACTGAGGAAAAAAGCTGCTCATCTTCTTCTGGACAAATTAAACACATTAAAGCATCTCTGTGCCAAGTCAAAGATCTGTGAAGCGAAGCCACACCACAAATTATGGGGCAGTTTACACAGCACAAGTTTTCACATGAAACGAAACACTTCTGTTGCAGGTTGGCCTGCCTTGTACATGAAAACGGCGTGCTGGCGCCCCTGAAACAGCAAAAATCGGCGCTAAGATCCAGAGTGGAATCTTTTGAAACCGCAGCTTTCTTTCCGACTGTGTTAACTGACAAGCAGAGTGCCTGTGAAGGTGGTGACGACGCTAATGCTAATGCTAATGCTAATGCTAGGGCAAGTCAATGCATTCTACTATAGCCACTACCGAACTCCGATTAAACATTCCACAGTGCACCAAAAAACAGGTCAGTATGACGACAGTCTATTGAGGCGAATTTTGGTTTTCATGGCAGAATATTAGAAGTAAATCTACGGCTGGATTTATTTAATTTGTGGCTGCTTAGGGCTTCGCAGCAACAGGAAGTTAAAAACTTCAGCAGCTCAGACAATATGTCACTACAAACTTGCACTGGCAACCACGGGCCCGGCACGCATACTGCAGCGATTTACAGTTGTTCGCGTAAACACAGACGTATTTCGAAGACGCAAAGGAACGACCTCTATGTTTTTAGAAGGGCTGCTCCCGTGTTAACACGGCCTAAATGAAGGTTTTAAAATCGCAGCCGCGACAGTAATCGGTATGAATCCTCAAGACAGCAGGAGCCTAGCGTGAGAAAAAACTGAACAGGCTGACAGACGAACATGAAAACAGCCCCAGAGGTGAGGCGATCAGCTCCTTTTATGACACTCAGCTGCGGTTAATCAGCGGGGCGGCGTCGATCTGTCAGCAGCACGACAGCAAAGTCGCAGCTCACTGACCGCAGGAGAAGGGGCGACCGACTTTAAAGGTGCAGTATGCGACTTTCTTTAAGTGACAATTTTCGTTGCTTGGTCTAGATGGACAATTTGCTTTTTGCTCGAATTCAAATTACGGCTGTAAAATATAAATTCAAAGCAAAATTTAAAGTCACGTTGGCTCCCAAAACTCTTACGAAGAGCTCTGCTTTGTTTGTTTACAAGCCTGTAAAATGTTCCACTGTGTTCCTTTAATAGTACATAACCCGATTTTTCACAGGAATCCAGAAAAATATTTACATTTATGGGAAGTAAAATTAAAAACACTCCTGGCAAGTTAGATTAATGAATTCCAGAAAAAAAAAAAAAGTTAAGTCAGAAATATAAGATTTAACATCATCATGACACTTGGGTCAACAGGCCTATTAAGACAAATGAAAAAAAGCCTAAACTAAGTCAAACATGAGATTAAGGCAAATACTTCAGAATCATGACAGACTATGTTTACCGATCAAAATCATGAAAACCAATCAAAATTCAGGTTGATCATCCTGTGCTGTGGCTGTCAACATGTGGGTCTGATATAAACACAGTCATGTCAGAATGTGTACCGTGCTCTCACACTGAGTTACCAAGTTTCCCACACGTACTCAGTCGCCATTTAAACCGTTTGACGCTCTTGGGAAATTCGACAAACCGCCACTAACTGAAAAAAAAAAAAAAAAAAAATTCGCGAATCTTTCGTATCTGCCGTGACGCATCGCACGCGCTGCCTCCGCCCACCGCGGTGTTTACAACGGCCGAGATGAGCGACGTCTGCTCACAAAAAGAGAGAAACTACGATTAATGAGCCCCCAGCACTGGGCAGCGTGTGAGCCGAAGTGAAGGCGGCGTGTGAGGCAGTCGAGCGAAAGTCTAAACGAACACATTTTCGCTGTGCTCAGCTTTGAATTCACGCAAATCGCGCCAATGTCGCAGATTTGTGGAAGGAGTTTGGCTGTTTTTCACCTACATACATGATGTTACGATAATCAGTTAACGCCACTGATCAGCATTAAAAAGGTTTGCTTTTCACCCGTGATTAATAATGACATTAAAAACCTGCAGTCGGCTGAATAATTAGAGACTAACGTTAATGAGAATAAAAAACGGTTAACAGTTGAATTCGCTAAAGCTAATGCTAAAATTAGCTCCGCCAGCGTTCAGAACCAGTCCTACCACGATTCGTTAGCTTTTAATTTTTAGAAAATCCGTTTGAGCGGGGCCACTATGCATTTTTAAATAATACATGTATGTGGCATCAGATAAGCCTGCAGCTGTGTGGTGATGCCGGAATCCGTTAGTGAACGTTAGCCAGCCGTTTAGCCGTTAGCCCGGCTGTCAGTACCGAGGTTTTCTGGACGTGTCCCCGCTGTGTGATGGTCTTGCTGTGCCGCTCGTTCGCCACTTTCATCCGCTGCACCGCCGACATCTTTCACGTTTAACGGCCGGTCCGGACCAGAAGGAAGAGCCGGGAACAACCGGAGGGAGAAGAGGGCGCAGTCGAGCCGGTACCGGGGAAAATGTCCCACTGGAGGTGGAGTGTCTCTACCGCGTTCGTTTCCGTGTTGTTGGGTAGGCAGCGAAGCGTCAGTATGAGACGCTAACCGTGTGCTAGCTGCTAGCCGGACGAGCTAACCGTTAAGATGAAGCTACTGACCTCGTCACATGACCAGGGACAGATTTAAAAGATCCACCTGCTGCCCTCTAGAGGCGGGAGGAAAACATGGTTTACGCTATAACGCTCAGTGGCCATTTTATTAGGTTCACCTGTGCCGTCTATACCCCACCAAGGTGCTGTTGCATAAATTTAGAGTTGACATTGAGGTGGAATGTGGTTTTTGTGCTTTGCACCCTGAAACTATCTCACGTTTATTTTGGTCTTGTGAATTCACTCACAAACTCTGGAAGGACGTTGCCTCCTTTATTAACAGAAATATTTTCTCTGATTTTTCTTCACATTATGAAGATGTCATATTTGGCTGTTTTGATCACAAAAAGAAGGAGAATGATGCATATTTTCTTATCAATTTAATTTTTCTTTTTGCCAAATACCACATACACAAATGCAAATTTTCAAGTAAAAAAACAAATTTTACTTTGTTTAAATCAGAGTTTGAACGGTGTATATCAACTCTCTCCTGTCTACAAAACAAAAAAGCTGCGAAAACCACCAACATATGCTCTGCGTTTAATGTCTTTAACATGTAATCTTCTGTGTATTTATTTTATTATTTATTTGTTTTTGTTTCCTTCTTTTTCATTTAATTACTCTTTTTAAACGATTTTGATTTGTTTAATTTATTTAACTCTATCTTATTTTTTGCAGTTTATCTTTCTGTAATTCATTTCCTATTTGTATTGTAACTGAGCAATGTATTGATTGATATAAATAAAGTTAAAAAAAAACAAACAAAACCTGTGCAGTCTAATGCAGTCCAGTAAAGCCACCATAGACTCTGTCATGTCCATGTTAGTGCAGTTTTTTGTCTCAACGCTGAGGTCATTTTGTGTTGGGCTGCGTTATAATCAGAGTTGTTTCTACAGGATACTGTGACTCTTCCTGGATTAGCTAATTAAATTAGACATTAGACACACTTGTCAGTGTGGAGTCCAGGAAACACACACATTGACTGACCTCTGATGATTTAGAAAAAACTGAATATTCTAATCTGCATGAGACATTATAAGACATCGTGTGAGGCTTTATAATCTTGCATGAGGCAAATTTTACTGCAGAGCGATTGAATTGCAACACATTGTACAGGTGTACCTAATAAAGTGGCCCCTGAGTGTATATCGACATGGAAAAGCACTGGGTTATTTAAAGAACCGTTACTAAAATAATGCTTAAAATTTTCAAATTTGCCAAGGCAGGTTTAACATATTTGTGTTATATTTACCCAAAAAATGAAAACACTTTGGAACAACAGGTCTGTAATTGTCAACAGGAAGTTGTTTAGTTCTGTTCTCTACTGCCTCCTACCTGTTCTGTTTCAATTTTATTACAAAAATTAATAATTAATGAGGAAATAAAGCAACATCAATCAAGTGGAGTTACTTTCCTTTTATTGCACCCTGCAGTCAGACTGCAGTTAGTCCAAGCACACACACACACACACACACACACACACACACACACTAAGCAGCACTGTGGTTTGCACCGTCACCTCGGTTCGATTCCAGCTGGGGGTCTTTCATCAGGAATGTGCTACATGCAGACATCAACATCACCAAGTCATACTGCGTATATAAATGTATGTGACAATAAAAACCTCATTTACACACACACACTCACACACACACACACACTGTTCTGCTGGCTGTGTTGAAGCCAGAGGTCAAAGGTCATCGGTAGGATTCCAGAGAAGTGGAGCAGAGCTAGCTTCTCCTCTGATGTCCACCTGTGTCTTCCTCACTACAAGACGGCTACGCTTCAGCTCAATTAGTCCTTCATTAGTAAAGTTCCAACATGGAGTCTCTGACTGATGAATTGGGTGTTCTCAGAGGTCAGAGGTCATGCAGGGTCAGTTCAGGGTCACCGCTCGTGACATCTCAAAGGTCATTTAAGTCAGCCTGGCGCAAGCTGGTCACACTTCTGACAGGAAGTAAGTCTTGGTCATCATCGTGGAGGACCCACAGTCTATAACACACGCGTGCGTCTAACAGCCCAGCCCACTGATGGAGCCGATGCGGTCCATCTTCATCCCGAAACACCCTCTCCCTCCAACCATCGACTTCCTGCTCCGCCTCCTCATCTTGGATTGTCGCTGGAGGAAGTCGAGGAAGAACTGCGGGACCGCCTCCTGTCTCCCGGCCAGCCCCCTCGCAGTCGCACGACTCCACGCTGGTCCCCTGGAGGGAGACGAGGGGAGTTGATCCGCTCGTCCAGCTGAGCCCTCTGTGATGTCACCAGAGGTGGGCGGGGCCAAGATTAGAGAGGAGAGTCGAGAGCCAAACAGAGAGTGTAAGACCTGAAAAGCAAAGGTTTGAAATTTGAAATTTGTCTTTTGTATGTCAGCTTAGTAAGATAATAATTAATTTTATGATAATTTTACAAAATATGTTTTTGTTTGAATACATTTATTTGATTTTTAAGGTTTAAAAAAGAGGGAAGGACTGAAAAGTTCATTTTCTTTCATTCTCGTTTTTTATCATTGACTGGTTATAATTTGTGTTATTTACTGAAAGTTTGCTGTTTCCATTTAGCCTTTTATGTATTTTAAAGAAAAGAGGAACAGAGAGTGATGAAGACAATTGCAGCATTGAGATCAAGATAAAGATGAGGATGAAACTGCAACAGAAGAAGATGAGTAAGACCAGAGGGGATGATGAATGGCGATGACCTGAAGACAGAGAACACCCGGGGTAACGACTTTCCAAAGTGAAAATGAAGAGTTTAGAGACAGTGCCAAAGGGAGATGAGGATGATGAAGATGAGGATGAAGATAAGAATGATCTTGACCAAGATTACAGAAACCAGAAGTTCCAGGATCAGCTTAAAAAAAGGAATGACAAAAATGCTGAAGAAGATGGTGATGATAATGATGATGATGATGATGATGATGAAGCAAAAATGAAGATGATTGTGGCTGCAAGGCAAAGATAATCATCTCAGTGATGATGATGATGGTCCTCACAGACCTGCGCGTCATTTCGTTGTGGTGAAGGTCTCGACTCCACGGCAACAATGAAGAACAGGAGGAAAAGAGGAACGAACAAGGAAGAGGAAGCCGGGGTAGCCATCTTTGCTTTGATGAAAAAATCTGAATTTAAAAAGACAAAGAAACTTAGGTTCAATAAAAAAAAAAACACATCACCGTGACAACAGACTGTCCTGCATTCCCATTGGCCAGCCTGCAGCTCCTCCTGCTGGTTGGAGGAGTAAAATGACTCTAATGGAAATGTATGAAAACAAAAATTAAGTAGCAAGATATTCATAAATATAAAACCTTTATAAATAGTCAATGATTTTAAACTATCAGAACACTTCACAAATTTACTGCAATCAGGGTATTCAGTGCTAGAAGATAATCTGTAAAAATTTGTAAATCTACAATCTGAGTCCTGACTGAGCTGAGCTCTGAGTGGATGAAGAGGGCTAACAAGCTCATTTACCGAATGAATTGATGCACAAACAGTTGAGCACAGAGAACATAAATGCTCAGAGTGATGTTGTGACTAAATAGCAGCAGCAAGTTTGGAGAAAGACGACAAACAGGATCATTAAAGACTTCAGTCAGGCACAAACCGCTGCTGTCTGACAGCATCTGGTCCTGCACCTCCAGGTTTATCGGCACTCACATCCTGCAGAACACAAGACTGATGTACACATAAACTCATGAGCTCTGCTACTAAACTACTCAGCTGCACTGATACATTAATGCAGATAAAATTAAATTAGGTTTATATTAGATTACATTGCATCGCAAGCAGGTCAGATTGATTAAGTTTCGTAAATCAAAAGAAATCTTCTACAACTTTATTGATCTTTTCGATATTCCCCCAGCAGCTCTGTTAAACACTGAGCTTTCCTTCATATGATGTACAGACATCTCAATGACTTGATGATGAAGTGCATAACAGGATATTAAAACAGCTGAACTCACCGACACAGAGGGATGAAGAGAAATAGTCCGACAAAAGTCCAAAATTTGAGACAAAAATCCCAACAAACTCCAGAAGATTCTGCTGGTCGTCAATCTGTAATTCAAACTGCCCGAAAGTTTCTATAAAAAATGTTCCCCTCCAATAAAAGCTTTTGATAACTGGTGTCCAACGGTGTCGCAATAACTAAAAATTTAAGTGTTTTTTTTTAAATGAAGTTTGGTGTGTTTGTGTCTGTCCTGTCTCAGTGTCAGGACGGGTCAGTGATCTACGTTCAGACGACAGATGCTGGCCTATATAGGACTCAGATCTGTGATGTCACACATTCTTACTGCTGTTACCCCCGACGACAGGTCACACTCACACACACACATACACATACAAAGAATGGAAAAGACAAAGATAAAAAAAAGAGTGTGTGTGCGTGTTAACATTGAAACATTGAAATATCAACCAATCAGATACAAAGGCTAAAATTAAAAAAAAACATGTGAAAGTGTTCATTCACCTATTAAAAATAAATCACTTTTTAATTCCAGTGGTTGTTATGGAAATGCCTCGAATCCTTGAGATGTTTCAAGGTCTTTAGAAGGTACATGCAGAGTCCCTGTTCCTGCAACATTCCAGGGGTTTGGAGAATCTTGAAAAGTACAAGAGGTCAATGAGGAGATAAAAAACTCCCCAAAAAAGTTCAAGGATACATTCAAGGCTCCTCCTGAAGATAGCAGGTTATGCCACCAAACATCCTTAAAAATGTTCTGGGGGTTCTTGAGGGGGTTTTCAAGTCCTTGAGAAAGTATCAAAGATCTTTTAGAATTTCTGAAAGTCTTTGAAGATGTTTCGAGGAAGAGGTTCTGCAAAGGTCCTTGTGGATGTTCCAGGAGTCATGGAAGTGTTCTGGAAGACAGTCAGATATCCTTGAGATTATTTCTGGAATCCCTGAGGACATCCCTGGTGTCTTTAAAGAAGGTCCTGGAGTTTTTGAATTGGTTCCAGTGAGTTTTGTTTGGGTACCTGGAATCCTTGGGAGGTTGTAAGGCCCTGAGAAGACACCAGAGTTCCTTGAGGAGGAACCCCAGGGTCCTGGAAGAGGGACCTTGACTCCTCAAAGGGTTCACAGAGATGCTCCATAGAGTCTACGACGCTAGCTGCTAACATAACCTGAAGCATCATTCCTGTTGCTATGGTTACCTGTAGGTCTATATATGATAGCAGCTTCTCTCTCCCACTTCAGTTCACATGAGTTTTACAAGCCAGACAAAGAGAGTTCAAAGTCTTTCTGGTTCTGAATCTGTGTCTGTTTTTAAAGTCTTAGTCAGTTGGCAGGTGGCCTGCAGGCGTCGTGGCCGATCAGTCGGTTCCTTTGGAGGTTTGCACAGGACAGGTCTGCACACTCAGTCACACTGTTCAGGTCACCTGTCTGAGTGTTCTTGGTTCAGAACAGCTTTCCATTCAGCTCTGTTTTTAATGGATTGCATGCAGAGTGTCAAAATGCATCTTTTGTTGTTCTCTTATCATCTGTTCAGTCTGATGGGGCTTCTCTCTGAGGGTTAGGGTTGAGCTCACCTTCTCTCAGGTGATCAGAAACTTTTAGTGTTCTCTTTTTAATTTTAATAATTCATGCTTCCTAAATCTAAATTTGGAGTTTTCTGTGGGATGCAGAAAGTTCTGCATGCAGTGTGTCAGTTTGCAGTTTGTCCCATTTCTCTCTCTCTCTCTCTCTCTCTCTCTCTCTCTCTCTCTCTCTCTGTCTGTCTCAGACCCTCGCAACCTCTGACCTCGGTCATCCCGCCCCCTCGTAAACTGTCACCGTGGTGACCAGCTCCTCGTTAGAAACTATTTCCTGAGGAATTGGGCGGGGCTACAGAGGCTCACATCGCCTGAAGTATAGGTGCGTGTGTGTATGTGTGTGTGTGTTTAATGACCCCCCGTCGTCTTTGTCCCAGTCAGACAAAACCCCGCCCCCTATTCAGCCTCTGACGTCATCAACCACGCACATAAAACACACACACACACACAAACACACACTAGAAGAATGGCTCATCAATCACCTTATTAGAGAGAATGAGGTCGCTGATCACAAAAACACACGTTATTATCCCTCTGCATGTGTGTGTGTGTGTGTGTGTGTGTGTGTGTGAGGCGATGCACACAACATTCTTACCTCGCCACACAGCAACATACACACACACTCACAAGTCCTCATAAATCAAGTAAAAACCAGAAAAATCAGTCCTGTTGTTCAGTTGTTCAGCGCTCTGAGGTCCTGCATCAGATCCACGTTCAGCAGCTCGTCTCTGTGCGTCGGCTGCCTGCAGGCGTCGTGGCGTCGATAGACGCTGAACCAAAACTAGCAGCTGAAAGAGGCCAAAAAGCTCAGCAGCAGAAATGCACTTTAATGTGGATTCATAAGATTTAATCATTTAGTGCAACATTTGTGGAACCAGTTTGAAGACAATCTCACGCATACGGTTGTTCTGATGAGAGCAGAAACGTCACCTCACTGCTTCAGTTACACTTCTCTCACGGCTGCTGCTCATCTCCGGGCAACAGGCTGTCTTCACCCCACACTGCTTCCACCAATCAGCATTGACGTCACAACAGTGTGTGCGTGTGTGTGTGTGTGTGTGTGCCTTGAAGTGAATGATGGACTCCATTTAAGTGTGACAAATCTTCTGTTTTATAAGCTGCTTCACCAAATTCCTTCTTTGCTCACAAACAAGCTAAAATTAGAACAACGTTGTTGTTTATTGTCATTGTTGCACTGTTTACTTTCGGCGTGTTCATAAATCACGCAGTGGCAGAAAACATCAGCGTGCCGTCAACTGGCCTGTCTGAGTAATGCACTAGTAAGTCAACTTAAGTGCAGCTAACAGACTCAGGTGAAGCTTCGAAAGGTGAATGAAGGCAGAAGGGGGGGGGGGGGGGGGCTGATT
>JAQLOL010000016.1:18230407-18240650 GCA_029783665.1 Naso thynnoides | reverse complement strand
TTTTCTCAGCAAACCCATCACCCAGACGCTGTACATAAGAGATGGAGATCCAATGCCTTAAGTAAATGAAGCTACAACTATTGAATTAAAAACCCAATATTGATAGGTTGTGCCCAAGTCAAACTCTTGTTTAAATGCTGTTAGCATTAAAATGCAGCTCATCCTCTTTGTGGCGTCCATGTCGTTCCCACCTAACGACCTCAAAGCACATGAATGCGTCTCCAGGGAGAGGTCCCTAGAGATAAGAGTGAACAAAGGAAGGAGCTGGGTTTTGTCGCCTGGCCAGGGGTGTCGGTCCCACTGACCAGTGCTAACTCACCGCTGGGTCTGTGGCGCGCCTTCACACCCAGGTGTAAAGATCTGGAGGACTGTGGGGGGATGAGCTCAGGCCATATTCTTCCTTTGTGGCAGATGAGAAACACGTTCATTCAAAAGCAGTCCTGTTGAAATCCCCAAAATGAACGTCTTCATCTGTGGATCCCAACAGTAAAATCATTTCAAATAAAATTAGGGTTTCTACACATTTAACTAAACAGACTTTCTGGCTGTTTATATTATATTCAGCATTATGCAGGGCAGACTCGAAGGGGAAATGCCTGAATACAGACAGGAAACACGTTCTGATCTTGATGAAGATGGCCTCATGTTTTATTTATTAGTCGCGCTGACAGCCAGCGTGGATCCTGTTAACCTCACGTCCTCTGGTGTGTCCTCTCAGCTACACTCCTCAGTCCATAGAGCTGGAGCACAGCCTGAAGCCGTTCATCCCAGACTTCATCCCGGCTGTGGGAGACATCGACGCCTTCCTGAAGGTACAGACGCACCTTTCTGCCCGTCCTTCGATGCCGAACTGGCTCCTTAAACATCATCGTTCACTTTTGATTTCTCAACAAATGACGTAAAACATGTCATTTAAAGTTCTGCTTCATGAAATGAACTCCGTGTTGATCCCAAAGAAGAACCCTGGTGGTCATGCTTTATCTCTGTGACCCCTGACCGGACCTTTATTTGTGTTGCGTTCAGGTGCCGAGGCCTGACGGTAAAACTGACAATTTGGGTTTGCTGCTTCTGGACGAGCCAAGCGTGAAACAGTCGGACCCCACAGTGCTCTCACTGTGGCTGTCGGAGGAAACCAAACAGCACGGAGCCGCTGAGGTACCGACGGTCATCACACACCTGTCTCACACACGCACACACACAAACAAACACGAAACAAACAAACTTCAGAGACTCCATCAGCGCCAAAACGATGCTTTTTAACATGTAATCATATTACACCATATGTGTTTAGTCGTACAACGCGTTAGTTGCCACCGAGGAGAAAGTGAGACTCCAGTTGGCTTATTCTTTTATTTCTTCAACACATCTGAGTTGAACTCGACACTGAGGTTTGAGAGAACACTTAGTGCGTTCGATCTGCCTCACTGCAGCGTGCTTCTGTCACATGACAGTGACTCCTTCCTCACCGCTAAATGAGGAAAGATGGTCTGTGTAGTTCTCAGTTCCCTCTGCTCTGCTTCACTGCACCTGTTGCCCAGAAGACGTAGCGTTCGATACCGTCACATGTCCACAACGGTACTGAAGCGCTTTTGCTATTGCGACGCCCTGAAATTAACAACACCGTTACATCTGTTATAATTATAGATATAGTTGTTGTTATTGGTGTGGACGGCCCTTTCCACTGTCAGATTGTTATTGCTGGATTGTTTGTGGACGAGTCAGGTGGAGGCTGATGGAGAACTTTGTTCTTTTTTAAAATTAAAGCCAAACTCAGGAGTGAAAATGACACAATCAGTGTTTGACGTCAGGAGTTTTTGGTGCATGTCGTATATTTTCTCTTCTGTCTCTACTCCACCGTTGAGTAAATGAGTGCGGAGGATTTTGCAAACTAAAAATTTCTCTCTTTCCTCCAGTTGACGAAAGTGACGAGCGTTGCCAGTCCTCAGACCAACTCTCGGGCCGTGGACAGCTGGGTGGAGAGCATCAGCGCGCTGCACCGTCTCAAACCTCCAGCCAGCGTTCAGTACAGCCGAGCTATGCCCGACATCGACAGCCTGATGCAGGAGTGGCCGCCCGAGATGGAGGAGCTGCTGGGCCGCGTGCAGCTGCCCCCCGCCCGTCTGGACTGCAGCCTGGCCCAGTACACCGACATCATCTGCAGCCTGCTGGACATCCCTGTGAACGGCAGCAGGATCCAGTCTTTGCACCTGCTGTTCAGCCTCTACCTGGAGTTCAGAGACTTGCTGCAAATCACACGCAGAGCTTAGAGAGGTTTTGAGTAATACAGTCCGTTTTGCCATATTTTCAAAACTCTGAGAATCTGCCTTTATTCTCGCAGGAAATGCTGTCCGAGTTAGCTTGAGAGTTCACTCCACCAGTGGGCTGTTACTGGGATGTTTGGATGTTTTCCAGTTCGACACCATGCACCTCCTAGCTGCCAGCAAAACAAGATGTTTGTACCTGCTTTCATATTTATTCCACTTGTCGGACATTTCAGTCCCCAAAAGACGTATAAAGGGTGAAAGGGGAATAGAATCATGTTATCAACTTGTTAAGAGTTCCAAAATAAAGTAGGCAGGTCCAATGACCAGAACGCATATGAGGAGTTTCTTTTTGTTTCTCACAATACCAACAGAGAAATGGCAATCCACTGTTCATTAAATGTAGTTTCTCTGCAGTATAATAAACCCTGTGTATCTCTTCAGTGGTGCTAGTTTATGCCTTAAGAGTACTCTCCTACAAATATAAGACCGATCCTCTTGCTTTGTTTCTACAAAAAAAAAGTTTACCAGTGATTGTTCAATGAGGGCATTATAAATCTTCGAAATACCTTCTTTGTTCCTCTCTCTATTCAAATACAACATTGATTTTTAATGGCTTAGATTTCTGCAGATAATCCTGCTTAGTATTTGCTACTGTACTTGAGATGTTTGAGAAAGAAGCTAAAAAAAAATGGGGGAAAAAGGAACTCCATATTTCTTTTACTGAAATAAATTACTGAATTATTTGTGCCATCTTGGATTGAAACAGGTATTTTTGTGTAAAAACACGAAGTACAATGTTTCAGCATTTCATATTTTAGGCAAAATCTGTTCTCTGATTTCAAAGCAAAACGATCTTCTTCATATGATGGCGGGCTACAAAGCAACGTTAAAGGTGCATGACGCCACCTACTGTACTGGAGTGCGTAATGTCATGACTTAAATTCTGGAAATTAAACCTTTTTCTATTAAGTAATTAAATAAAGTTCTTTTGAACAACATGATGGCGGGAAACCAACGAAATAAACTTCCTCTAAAGACCGTCAGAACGAGCCAGAGCTCCCGGTGGGCGGGGCTTCTCAGTCCCCCGAAACCATCTATGCCCCGAAACGGTAAGTGAGGACCCGAGAGAACACAAAGTTCTCGCGAGAGCCGGCGGTACGCAGCCTCAGTCTTGAGTTAAGAGCATGGATGTATTATAAGATTGACTGTAATGCTGCCCCCCCCCTTTTTTTCTTTGCTTTTTCGTTCTTTTTGTTTTACCTCGTTTGTTTGTGGTTGTGGTTTTCTGTTGTTTTTTTCTCTCCCTTTCCTCTGTGTTATAGTGATTCAATTGCTTAACTAAGTTGCATGTTTTCCTTTTATTAATTCAAACAAACAAACAAAAAAAAAAAACAGTGACTTGGTAATCAAATGAATTAACCTCGGGGGTGGGGGGTTCGACCTCATTTAGCATATTAAACGCCGGTTCAATTAAGTGTTTCCCATAGTTTCGCACAGAAAACAATATATTGTTGTGTTCTTTTAAACAGCGTCTTCACCTCTGTCAGTCAGTGGCTCCTCTCACTCACTCCCGCATGCAGGTGCGCACACAGACACAGAGACGCATGAACACAGGAGCGGATAGGTCGCGCTGGACTAATAGAAACTCTGATCATCCGTTATTAGTTATTAGTTAGTTAAACAGATTATGCCCCCATCTAAACTTAATTTTGACAGCCTCTGATCCGCGATCTCTTTTGCATATTCAACCGGTTTAGCCTTTGGTTGGAAATTGAGTAAATATGCTGCACGGCAACGGGCAACTAAATATTTCTTTGAAGCATTACAGACAACAACATCACGTTCACATAAATAATTTTTTAGTTGACTAACAGTCATATAACAAAACTGGTCTTCAGTGTCCATTGTCACCGCCTGTTGGAGCTGTGGAGCATGGAGTGTTGGATACTTTCAATCCCAGAGTGCTTCGGTGTTTACCCACAATGCATAGCCCGATGTCCAACATGGCGGTATTTGCGTAACGGGCTATGCGCACAACTGTTCAAGTGAAAACAACGTGGTTGGGGGAAGTGGAACCTGATGAAGCTAAATATCGTGGTAATTCATTTTTGCGGTTATTGCCGCAGTCTAAATCAGAGTCCCCCTGTGAATGAAAACATTTATGGCATCATGGCCTTATGGCATCATAAATTTATATCTTCTAGTTTTTATATCTTCTCTCTTTTTCTGTTGGTATAGAAACAAAGACGCCAGGATCTCAAGTATCACCGCTGTCCACAATGTGACAAATCCTTCACAACACCGAGAAATTTAAAAACTCACATGAGAGTTCACGCTGGAGGCAAACGACACCGTTGCGACCAATGCTGGAAAGATTTCGCTACATCAAGTTCCCTGAGAATTCATCAAGGCGTCCAAAGCAAAGAGAAACCATACAGTTGTGATGAATGTGGAACAGCTTTCAAAAGCAAAAGTACATTAAAAATACATCGGCGCATTCACACTGGAGAGAAACCGTACAGCTGTGACCAATGTGGGAAAGCTTTTGCTACATCGAGTGCCTTTAAGAGCCATCAACGGATTCATACAAGAGAGAAACCATATACCTGTGACCAATGTGGTGCTAGGTTTGCACATTTGTCTTCCTACGTTTGTCATCAACGCATTCACACGGGGGAGAAACCTTATGCCTGTGACCTATGTGACAAAACCTTTACCAACAGAATGACCTTAGCAAACCATCAACGCAAGCACACTAAAGAGAAACCATATTACTGTGACATATGTAATAAGTTTTTCTCAGGTCAAAATGTCCTAACAATGCACTGGCGTTCTCACAATGGAGAGAAACCATATGTGTGTGACCAATGTAATAAGGCTTTCACTACACCAATGTCCCTGCGCAACCATCAAAGTACTCACATCATGGAGTACAGCTGTGACCACTGTGGAAAATTATTATCCAGTCTACGCAACCTGAAACTTCACCAAAGTGTTCACACTCGAGAAAATAGGCATGCTTGTGTTCAGTGCGGGAAAAGTTTTGCTCGGGTTAGTGGCCTGAACACTCACACACGGATTCACACCAGAGAGAAGTTATACAAATGTGAACAATGCAGCAAAGCCTTTGCTCTGCGATCCCATCAGATTGTTCACAATTGTTTGCACACTATGGAATCACACAAGTGTTACCAGTGTGGGGAGGTTTTCTCCACTCAAGAAAATCTAAAAACTCACATGATCTGGAAATGCAATGATGCAAAGCTTCTTTGGGCTGAGATTTGTGCTACGCTGTTTGATGTATTCACTGTAAAGGTGCCATGTCCACCCATGGCGCTAACCTTAAATGATGCCTTCTTATTTAAACTAACAACTCTTAACAGACGTATCCTCCTAAGGGGCTTCACTGTAGCCCAAAATTTGCTGGAAACGTGCTGGAAACACCCACACAGAGTCACAAAAGCTCATTGGATGAATACATATGCTGACTTAGTTGGTATGGAGGCATCACTGGCAAAAATGCAAAGAGCCAAAGCTGAAACTATCTCATCACTGTTAACTATTGCAGAAAAAAATCAAAGAATTGCGTAAGAATTAGTATGTAACACTGAAGTGTGCAGTTTAGGTGTTTTGTGTATTTTTTAGGTTTGGAGATCCATGAGTATATGATGGTGGGTGGGGACTTTTAAATTCATATCCCCATTATGGTTTCTGAAAGACATGGGTCAGGGCCAGACCATGTGTTTCTATTGATTGAACTTGAATTTTTAGTTTACTCTCTTTAAAAGAGTTAACCCATTTCCTCATATTTGAGGCAACTGAATATATTTTGATGAACAATTTTTATGTGAATTTTGTACACTATGAAGCTTTTTACACATTTCTCAGGAGCATTTATCACTGTGATCATGGTTTTCTGTTTTAATTTTTTTTTTCCCCAGTATCGGTTTTGATGAAATATCTTATGAATGGTCTCATAATTTGTTCATGGGCAGAAATCATCATCGTTTGGCTATGGGGACTGTAAAATTTAAAATCGTACAAACTGCTGTACAAGTCCCACAAGGGTCAGTCCTGGGACTTCTTCATTCTTTATAATTATGATATGCTTCCCAGTAAATGGATATAATATACATCTTTATGCTGATGAAATTGTTGTGGACTGTATTGCAGATGATGAACAATGTGCAATCATTTGTTAAATATAACGTTAACTCAACTGGGGATCATAGAAAAACTTTTGCCCTATTTAAAATAAAACATAAACCTTTGTAAGCTTAAGGAGAGATGTTTTGCCTTCGGTGTTGGGTTGTTGTGACATTTTGTTTACTTTGTTTATGTTTCCTTTAAGCAAAACAAGTACTAACTCTGCGTGGTGTTCATTCCTCATTGAAAAACACAGATTTGTAAATTGATTTGAAGCTGTGAACTATTTCACATGTCCTGAAAGATCTGACCCAAACATTTAAAAACAGCTCTAAAAATATGACACCCACAATTAATGGAAATAAATGACCTTTTTGTTTAAGGCTCTGGTTCAACTATGTCTGACATTTTAAAATGTTGAAAACTTCGGTGACGTAATAAACTTCCCAAATCCAAAATACTGGTGTCGTCACTCTTAAATTTCTTGTCACCTCAAAGACACAGAGTTAAACAAAAGTATTAATCTGGTGGCCAACTAACAAAGGATATGACCCAAACTATTACAGCACGAACCTAAAATAACTGCTGCCACTTCAACATTATAATATGAAGCGTCCTGTCGCTCAGTGAACGGTTTTGTGCACCCGTCAGGGTCTGAATCGTTGGGCAGCCTGATGAAGATCTGGGCCGGTGTGTAGAAAGCTGCTCACAGCAAAGTTTGGGGTTTGAGAGCATCAAATGTGCACTGAGACCACGTTTATTATGCACAGACTGCCCCTGAATGCAACACGTAGAGTGCAGTGTGTTGACAGAAGTTGTTGTTTTCCATGGGTCCCCACCACTCTGTTCTTTATTAAAATTCAGAGCTCTATAAAGCACAATCAGTTAAAAACTGCACAGTCCAGAATGGATTTCGGTCCAGTAGTCTGGCAGGTGTTCAGGCGGTGCTAATTTACTGGGAGGTCTTCTGATTAGGTGGTCCTGTGGAGGGGGCGGGGTCAGATGCCTGGGAGAGAAAAACAAGATCAACATAATCCTATCCCTCCTCTGATCAGTGATCTTAAACATGCATGAATCATTTCCGCAGTTAAATGTCAAAAAAACGACTATATGCTCTACATGTTGTTTGGTTGTGTTTTAACTCAGAGAAATCTGTCATTTTATTCAAAGTAATGTGTAATTTTGTATCGTCACTAGCTTCCGGTTAACAGTCAGATAGTGAGGAAGGAAGTTGGCCAACATGGCTATTGTAAATCAAACTTAAACACATTGTCTTTTTCTAACAACAATCCGTCAGTCATATCGACTATTCAAAGAGGACCATGATGACATAAAATATCTAAGCAGTCAGGATGGAAACACCCTGTGAAAATTCATCAAGACTTTTGCTGTGGTGTCAGCTTCGGGTGCTGCTGTTCTTTGAACACATTGTCTTTGGTCTCTATGTGTGAAGTGTGTGAATGAGCTGTGAGCAGCTCCTGTCTGCTGTGTTTTCATGAATGTTCAAATACCACTGGATTATTTTGATACTGAAGAAAACTTCACACCTGATGTTTCTCTGGAAGTTCTGCGGCCTTTTCTCTCTGATTTCTGAGTGGATCTATGGACGTTCGTGGAGGCTTTATCTTAACTCTTTGTCTTGCTCAATGTTTGTTTTATCTACAGAAGAGATTCTGAGTGTTTGTGATTATTCATTTGTCTCTGCCCACCTGTCCTGCTCTTCTTCCTCGTCCCGAGAAGACAATGGTGAGTCCATTATGTGCGGGGACATGTCGGAGGGGACGTGTCCTTGAGTCTTTCAGCTCCGACAGGAACTCTGGGCTGGACAGGGACAAACGAGCTGGACACAAACAAATGAGACAAAATCTCGGTTTTAGCTATTTGGCGGTAAAAAAGAAAACTTGTTACCTGTTCAATTGTTCAAACATCAAACATGAGATGCAAGCATCTGGTTCAGTTTTTAGCTGCTTGAAGCCAAAGACGAAAATGTGCTTCAGGTGAAAAATATCTTTAGCCGCCATCATTTTACCACGAGCTCCTGATTAGTGCTGCTGCCCATGTGCATTTCTCAGCAGAGATGAGAGGAATGCTACATTGCTCATTTGTTAGCTGCTTCCATCATTAGCTCAAGAGAAATTTAATATTCAATGTTCAATATTTTTTCCAAATTTATTAGCCTGACATTAAATTTTTCTTATTGATGAGGGTCCGGTTGTTTCAGTTCAACCCTTTAAATGTCAGACCGTGAAAACTACCAACACTTATCAGCTTCGCTAATTCTATTACTAGTTTCAGTAGTTAAAAAAATAACAGAAAAGGTTCAACTCTAATAGACTTTTGCACATAATGGAACAATTGACACATTTTGGCATCCCAGTAGCAACTGATTTGAAAAATTGTAAGAACTTGATGCAAACTGTTCCAGTCTGTGCTGGATGTGAAGCACTGTGTCCAGTGAAACCACTACAGTAACAAGTGCATATTTACAATATCTGTGACCAGCAGCATTAGAAGACCTTTTGGCAGAGTCATTATGATGTATAACCCGATTAAACAGTGTAATAGAGGTTGAAAAATGATACCATTCACTGATAAATGGGGTCTCCAATAAGCCCTGTTTTTACCGTGGTAATTTCTTTGCTACCAAGACGAGAGTTTCGCAGAAAAATGAAAAGCAACCTGTGACATTAGTAAAGCTGATTAGCTCACTGTGTTCTGACTCGCCTCTGCCAACAGAAAGTGTCTTTAATCAACACCGTCTGTCGGCTCGAGTTTGAGCTGAGATGGACCAGTTTACTCCGCCGCAACTTTCAACCATTTTCTCTCGGTTCAAACTGGACTTTGAAGACAAAGGGACAACAAACAAAATAAAATTCGAGCCCGCAAAAAACAGACACAGCAAAGTTGTTTTCTAATGCCTCTCATGCTACAGCTAGTATTAGCATGCTAGCTCGTTAGCAGAAGTTATCTACTGCTACTTTAAAATGGTTGATGTGTTATGAAATGGGGGTGGGGCTGAAGCGTAGGGGCAGGGTAAGCCATGACTAATGAAAGAGTGTGTGTGTGTGTGTGCCCGTTTGGCCATGGTCCATGAATCTGTTTAGAAGTTATGCGCTTTTTTCTTGCAGGCCACTCCCACTGCCACGCCCGCTTATCTCAGTTGGTAAGTTAATCAGCTGTCCTTTGGTTTATGACCAACCTTTCCACTAAACCTTGAGCAAGTCTGGGAATCCCTTTGGAAGTTATGCCTTGCAATAGGCCACTCCCATCTCCTTGCCCCATTTAGCCAGTTGGCATGAACACAAACTTACACACACACACACACACACACACACACACACACTGGACCTCCGTGCCATATGTCAGCCTCCTGGGGCGAAAACTGGCCGGCAAAGGGAATATTTGTGGACCTACTGACCAACAGAGCAACCTACAGAGCAAAGCACAAACTGAATGTATGCTTGGAAATGGAACACAGTTGTACTGCGTTAAGTCAAACAACATAACCGGGTTTTTAAACTCCTTAATTTAGGGTGATCTCTGGCTCACCTTGTCTGCTGTCATAGCAGGGAGAGGAAGAGGAGGATGAGGAGCTCCAGGGGGAGGATGGGGTGGGACTGAAAGGGGAGGGCAGAGGAGAGGAGGGAGAGGGAGGGGCTGCAGAGGAGACACCACTGGATTCATGGACGTCACTGGGAGAGCAAAATTTGTTCCGAAACTCTGAGGACAAAAAGACAAGGATGGATGAGACAATAAGGAGGACGAGGAGACACGGACGTATTGTGACAGAAAGGTGAAGGACCACAAGCTCCTCCTTTGGTCTCGGGGGGGGG
>JAQLOL010000016.1:18217469-18230307 GCA_029783665.1 Naso thynnoides | reverse complement strand
GGGGGGGGGGCTGAGTCTGTTCAGGAGGTGAAGACGAAGATAACAGAGGGTCTTTGGGGAGATGAGGATGAGGATGATCCAGTGACTGACTGGCCGAGGGAAGTGGAATGAGAAAGGCATGCAGGTGAGAACAGGAACAGATGAGCGTCACACAGGTGATGCAGTTTATGAGGAGCCATGATTTCGCCCGGAGAACCGGACACGAAGAGCGGTGTTTAACACAACACAAAGCTCATAGAAATGAATGCAGAGAAGACAATATTCAGACACAAGGAGGCAGCAATAAATCTCAGATTTACAAGGATTCTGCAACTGCTCTCCAAAGACATGTTACTTTGGAAATGGACTGTGACAAGTCTTTAAAATGGGCTCCAATAAAAAAGAGAGAGAAACCACATGTTTGTGACCAATGAGGGACAAATTTTCACATCACTTTACCCTAACGTTCATTAACGTCTACACACTGGAGAGAAACCGCACAACTGTGACTAGCTGGGGAAGGCTTTCGCCGAGTCAGCTCACTGAAAAACCAACCAGCTTCTTCACACTGGAGAGAACAATACAGCTGAGCGCAATGCACGAAAGTTTTCAATATATCAATGATGTATTGAGTGTATTGATCAGTGAATTATATCTGCAGACCGAAGTTTGAGGATGTTGAGCTGCTGTTTTTGTTTTTGTCTCCTGTTAGTTTCTCTTTCGAAAGCATTCCATAAACTGAGCTGCACGGGGAAAAAAACTTCCTCGTGAGTGGCTCAAGCCCAATAACATTTTTATTATTAAAAACAGTCATTGTTGCATTAAAAATTTTTAACTTTGTAAAAAAAAATCCTTATTACTGATTTTTAGGATGAACAGAGTTCTCCTGTATTTGCCTGATATTAACAGACGTGAACGTAACTGTTGGTCCCCTGTGACTGAAAAAACTTGATGAAACTCCTTCTCCGAAACTTCAGTGTTGTTTTCTTTTAAAAACTACTTATTAGCTATTCAAATCTACAGTACATCATTAACTCAATAAGATGACTTTTTACTAACAAAATAACAAAAATAAAACATTAAAATTTTTTCCCTGTGTGTTTATATCAGGGTTGAATGTGAAGTTTGGTTATGTTAAAAGGGAGAGGTGGCCACATCTAATGTAGGTGTCCTGTCAGTGTTCATGGTCAGTGGATAATTACAAAAATATAAATACAATGTGGTTACCATTATATCTGAGGAATTCAGTGCTTCAAATGAAGACATTTAGTATTATCAACACTCACTGGAAATCCACATTATATAGGCAATGTGGGTATCCGGTACAATAATCCACAGAAAACATCACTTTAAAAGTAAATAACTTTATTTCTTCGAGTTGTTTAAATCATTACATAACCACAGAAAATGTCTCTTGTTAACAACATTTACTTCACTGACCCTAACACAGACACAGGACTTCGATCAGGTGCTGACAGGCCCACCCCGCAGCAAGATTCCTCTTTGACTGTTTAACATTGAAGATTGATTGACAGGTGAATGCAATGATACTATTGGTTGGAAATGTTCTGGACAAGATGACAAATGCCACTTTTTTTAACAAGAAACTCAATTGAACCTTGACATAAAAATGCTAAAAATAAAAAATAAAATAATAATGTTTAAAAAAATATATTTTTTGTTTTCTCTTTTTTCTTTTTTTTTCCCCCAAACATAGTTAAATAAGAGAACATAAACCGTGAGTGTGATCTAAAGGGATTTAAACAGGCTGTGTTTTGTTTTGTTTTTTCATTGAAGTTCGACTTTAATAGCGATTAATCCAATTTTAAAAACGAAAGCAAACGCACAAAACAGACGCCTTCGTCTTTCTCTCCCACAATGCACCGCACTATTATTGTTTGAGCGGCCTCTCCAACATGGCGGCTGCTGGCTGCGTCTTTCACAGAACCCTGACCCGGTCCAGACCCGGGCCGAACAAGGTCTAACCCTCATAAAAATCCTCTTTTATCCCTATAAATATGTCTTATCGATTGATCGGCGTGGCAGATCGAGCGCTTGCGTCAGGAGGACGTGAAAGCTTCAGTCTGTGTGATTCAACCAGACTCCCTTCAAAAATCTACCGATTTAACGTCGCTTTAAACGGTCTTCTCACCGACTAGACATAATATCTGCAAACATGTAAACGGTGACTTTGCTCTTATTTTAAACGATGTTACAAAGCGCAGGATGTTGATGAGTGCATCGCACGTTTCTAATCAATTTACTGCGGCGTGAATGAAAAAAAAAAAAACGGGATTTTTTTTAATAACGCGGGAAAAAATTGACGCATCCTGCGTTCTGAATTCGCCGAATTTGTCTTTTTGAGATGCAAGTTTAAGGCGCAGAAGGAGCGCAGCCGTGTTCGAGCTTTTCTGTGAGCAGGTTTGTGTCAGATCTGCCACAGAAACAAGTGACGTGACGTTTGAACGGAGTTTGGTTTATGACGCAGTTAGCCTCCCGTCAGAGCTGGTCACTGGTCAGCCTGTTGACAAATATTTACCAAAAACACAGAGGGGCAAATTCTGCTGTTTCAGCGTTTCCGTCTAAACGTTTTTGTCGTCACCACTCTTTGAACTTTGAAAACGAGCTCCACTTGCGCATCAAACTTTATGTGAAAGTGCTCAGGCTTTATTTGAGTTATTTACATTTGGATTGTGGTCTAAATGTTGTTTAAAAGGAAAGTGTTTCCTAGTGAAGATGTTTCGGCTAAAAAAAATTTACATTTCCAAACGACTTAGTTGAGTAGAATAACAGAAACACTCAACAGTAGAAAACATCATTTCTATGTATGTGTTTGTAGAACTTGAACTCGTTTTAATATTAAATTAGCCAAATATTATATTCATATACCACTCCCTTTATTAAGACAGCTGCAACGATAAATAGCAAAATCGATCGATAGAACATTAATCACCGACTATTTTGGTAACCGATTAATTGTTTGTCATTTTTCAATTAAAGAGTAAAATCATTTTGTTGCATGTTTGATATATTCTTGTGAAGAACTTCATCTGTAATTTTTTCCAGCAGTAAATTCAAACTGAAACTTACTTTCTATCTGTTATTTTGTTGTTTTTTTTCCCCCTGTGTGTTTGTCTCGCAGGCGTCTTCGTCGTCTCCCATGGTCTGCCGGGAGTTCCTGTATGTGGCGGACCTGCAGCGTTACAGCAGAGATCAGGGATCCTCCGTCTACTTCCCGCAGGCTGTCCTCACCGGTGAGACATGGGACAGTGCGGGACAAAGGAAACAGGACAAACACGGTACACACTGATGCTTTGGTGTCTCCAGGTGATGACCTGTACGACGTCACCCTGACGGACGGGGACTGCAGGCTCCGCGTGACTCTCGACCCAAGTCTGAACCGGCTGGTGGAGAGAAACGTCCTGCAGCCTGGGTCGCGGCTACGCCACGCCACCTTCGCCTCCGCCATGGCCGCTCAGCTCCCAGAATGCCCCGGGGCCTCTGGAGAGAGAGACAGGTGAGAGACGGGTAGATTTTTGCCACGGTGATGCAATCAGTCGGGTGTTTCACATTTGTGCTCCTGCAGCTACAGACTGCTGAGTGTGGAGGTCACGGGTGGAGCTGCAGGTGACGATGACGATGGCGCAGATGCAGTCAGGACGGTGGATGAAGAGTGGGACTCTCTGCCTTGGTTTGATTCGTCAGAATCTGAAGGTAGACGAGAGTCTCAATGTTAGGACACAATGATTCAAGCCACGCCCACATGATTTTTTTATTGGTTGATTGATTCCACAGGTTCTTTGGTTCCTCTGAGAGCCAATAGGAGCGTCTTTCTCCCTCTGTGGAACAACGTGGACTACAGTGGGGAGGTGTGGAGGGAAACTCCACCCACCGAGGGGAATGAGGAGGAGGAGGAGGAGGAGGAGGAGGAGGAAGGTAGAGATGCTGTCAGTGTTTTGTTTTTTTTTTTAAGTATTCCTTTAAATCAGAGTTTTTAAATTTAAATGTTTATATTGCTGAAATTCCAAAGAGATCATTTTACTATAATGTAGAAACAAGTGATTGTTGAGTTGCTTATTATTATGATACATGTTAAAAAAATGTGCAAAAAAATAAGCAAAATTAGCAAAAAGAAAAAAAAAAGAATGAGGAAATATTTTACACCCGTTTGACACTGGACAAGAAAACAGCAGACACACACTGACACCTGACTTTTGTCTTCACGGGTTCAATAAAGATTTATCCACAGGTCAGAGGACTGAAGGGAAAGAACACGACACCTTTGGAAACATGCTAAGTTTCCTCCTTTACCTGCGTGATGTGAAGACTACATATCAGTCAGTTATAGGTATCAGCGAGTCAGTGAAGGCTCACCCACTCGGCCAAAAACTCTTCATAACGAAAGTTTTCCTCTGTGACTGAACGTTGTTTAGTCGAGGTTGAGTTTAAACACAGACTGTGTATTAGAAAGTGGGAGGAGCCACAACCTCTGGTTTGGAAATATGGCGGCCGTCTGTTTTGTAAGCCAGAAGTGACCATATTTGGACAAAAGGATGGAGCTTGAGCTGCATATACACACTAACGTTGGTTAAAATGGTTTTACAAAAGGGTTTGAAATCAATTTTGTTTATCAAAAAAGGTACATTAATGAATTCAATTAAACATGTACTTTTAATAATTTAATAATTTTAATATTTATATTGTCTCAGTGCTCATTAATATGTAATGTGTTGTAATCTAATAATAATTTGATAGTTTTAATGTTTATATTTTAGTATTAGACTTAATAATATGTAATAATTACTTTAATTTTAGTAATATTTTAATAATTGTAATTGTGTGTGTGTGTGTGTGTGTGTGTGTGTGGACAGCTCATCGCCCTGCTGTGACGGTGTCAGAGCTGCGTGACTCCTTTCTGTCTGGTCGGCGTGGCGTCGTCAGAGGCGCCATCCAGCATCAGCTGATCGTACGCATCATCAACAAGTCACACCTGATGTATTATGGAAGAACAGATCAGAACTGTGACTGTCCGTACAAGGTGAGTGCAGTAAGTCGCACTGACACGAGTCAGAACCCTGTGGAACGCCAAGCTACACAGAACATATGAACCATATTAAAGGTAGAAAGAGTCTGATTGGTCGCTTTGTGAACAAACCAATCAGAGCTGACTGAGGGAGCGGCAGTGGTCGAGTAAGCTCGAGAGTGAGACTCTCTGCCTGTCTCCCTGTCTTTCTCCCTCCCTCTTTCCAGGCAGTCATGGAGGTGTGTGACCCGACAGGAAGCGTGTGTGTGGTGTTGTGGAACAGTGTGTGCGTCAGCTGGTATCGCTGTCTGAAGCCTGGTGACATCATCAGCCTGAGACGCTACAGAGTCAAAAAGCGTTACCAGACCGAGGCGGATGACATTGGTATGTAATTAGAGACAGTCGCTGCACACCTGAGGCTCAGGTGTGTGTTTGCTGCGAGGACTCGTCACTGTGTTTGTGTTGTTTCGTCAGAGATCAGCGTGAACAGCAGAAATCCTGCCGCTCGCATCTGCATTCTCCCAGAATCCTCTGTTTCACCTGAATGTCTACCAGCTGCACCCAGCTACAGCTTCTACAACAGGTCCATACACACATACACACCTGCACACACAAACACACACGCACAAACACACAAACACTCTGACTCTCTCTCTCTCTCACAGTAAGGAGCTCCTTGATCGTCCTCACGGCCTTGTGTGTGATGTCATCGGCCTGCTGACGTTCTCAGGACGACCGGAGCGAATCAGGAGCAAGGGTGAGGTTACCACGGTGATCAGTTTAACGCTTAGGATTTTTTCGTTTTGTTTCGTTCGTTCGTTTGGTTTTGCATAAAAACGTACGTGACAGTTTTTTGTTTTTGTGTGTGTTGCTATTGGTAGACGGCAGAGGGGCGGAGCTTTTGGAATATCGCTGGCTGCGATTGGAAGATGGCGCCAGCAATCAGCCAATCATGGTGAAGTTCTTCTCCACATCTCAGCCGGAATCCCACCACAAGCTCCGCCCACGTGAGACACACACACACACTCACTCACTATGACAGATATTCAGTTACTGAAGCTGTCAGACAGATTTAGTGGAGTGAAAAATATAAAGTAGTAAAAAATGAAATAGTCAGGTAGAGTATAAGTTTGAATGTTTATGCAGTACCAGTAAATGTACTTAGTTACTTTCCACTTCTGTTTTTGTCGATGTTGCTGCTTCAGTATTATGACACGATGATGTTCAGATGTTTCTGTCTGTGTTTAGTGTCTGTGGTGGTTTGTGCCAGACTGAAGTTGATCAAAGCTGCAGATCGGAATGACGTCAGCTTCTACCTGACAAACACGACGTACACACAGGTGTACTGCACAGGTAACAAACGCACTGTCGACCGGTCTGGAAATGCATGTGGTTGATACTGAAGCAGCTGTTTCAGCTGTGGCTCCCCCTGGTGGCAGAAGGTGAACACCTCTAGATTTGAGTCTTACTCTCTCATCGCTTAGTCTGCTCATTCTGTCATTGGTCGGCTGAAACCTGTCGTCTCTCCCCATTGGTTGATCGGCAGGACTGGGTCACCACTCAGAGATGAGCTATCGTAAACTGCGGCCGGTGCGACAGTTCCTCCAGTGGCTGAGAGGCCAGGATGATGGACAGGTGCTGAGCAGGGCAATGATTGGAGGATTCTTCATTCATCCACCTCCTCCTGTTTCCTTGGAAACATACATGAAAGACAGGAGAGGTCAGCTGTTTGAACATCTGTCATCATTTATTTTAAGAAGGTGTGCGAAAATACTGGGATCTAATGTGTGTGTGTGTGTGTGTGTGTGTGTGTGTGTGTGTGTGTTTGCGCGCGCATACAGGTGACCCAGGTTTTCTGCGAGGGGCGGAGCTTCGGAGGGAAATGGAGAAGCTCTGTTATCGGGAGCGACGCACCTTCTGTATCCAGGCCACTGTTTCCATGGTTACATATAGCCGCAGAGGAGAGGTGGCCTTTAAACACACACACACACACACACACACACACACACACACGCGCACACACACACACGCACACACACACACATGTCTGGTAATAAGTCAAAAAGCCTGTCCTACATGTAAAAGCTTTCAGTGACGCCGTGTTCCGTCTCTCTCAGGAGGATCGATGTTTGTTTTGGACAGACCGAGCTTCATCCCTCTCCCCCTCCTCCTCATCCTCCCCTCGCCTCTCAAAATTCTCCCCCCACTCATCTCCCTCTCCTTCCCTCTCCTCTTCCTCCTTGTCTCTCCTCCCTCTGCCCTCCACTCCTCGCTCCTTTAGACCTCCCTTCTCCTCCTCCTCTTCTTCGCCAATGTCTCCGTCTTCAGCTGTCAGTCTTCTGACACCTCTCAGAACCAGGTGAGACTTTCAAAAAAAAACCATCAGTTCAGTTCAGATCACTTTAGTGCATCAGCTCAGATTTACAGTTACGCTGTGTTTCAGCAGGAGGCCATGTAAGAGAAAGCAGCTGCCGCAGGTAGAAACTCCAAGGAAGAGGTGAGCATCAAGTTTTTTGTTCTGAACTCAAGTCTAAAGGCTTTCTAAGGTTTCGTGTGGGAAGGGAGGGGGCGGAGCTTAGGGTCAGCGCTGCTATAGAGAGCTCTGGAGAAATAACTGGATTGTACTCTCATCCGCTTTGCCAGCAAGAGGAGAGCTCAGAGTTTATTGTTTAAACTTTAACACCGTAACAACATGCGGTGCAGAGGTCTGATGTCAGTCTTTTAACTTCCGTGTACTTCACTTAGGAAGACAAAAAAGAGACTGAAAGGAAATGACAAAAAATAAGTTGAAGCTGCAGTTGTGTTCTATTTGGAAAAAATGTCATAATACCCATAGACAGCCGTTAGTGAGTGATGTGGTCTGAGAGTATTTCCCATCATGCCTCTGTATTCAGGATCTTATCACTACTGTTCGGTTCGCTTAATCAGTGACCTTCTCTGTTCTCTCTGTCCCGATTGTCGGTCTATGCAGCACTTCTTAGCGACAGGTGACATCGGTATGAGCTGATTGGCTCTTTGTGCCTTACGCTTTGACTCGCCTCTGCCAACAACAGAGTGTCTATAAGCGACACCGTCAGTTGGCTCAAACTCGAGCTGAGACGGACCAGTTTACACAGCTGCACCTTTACCTGCAACCATTTTGTCTCAGTTCAAACTCGGCTTAAAAGAGAGAGCGACAACAAATGAGCTAAAACTTGAGGTGGGGGGTGCAGCAGAGTTGCTTCCCAGCGAGTCTCATGCTACAGCTAACGTTGGATTGTTAGCAAAAGTTACCAGCTGCAGCTTTAAAATAAGTTCTAGTAATAGCTGAGTTCAGTCAGAGGCTGAACTAAACAAACACACACACACAAACACAAACACACAACCTCAGACACAGTCAGACTGTTTCTTTAACTGTTCTCTCTCTCTCTCTCGTCAGACATCCGTCAGTCACATTACAATCCGAGCAAAACAACAAGACAGGTGAGTTTTCCGTTTTTTTCGGTTTCATTGCCGTGAAGGTTCAATAATTACCTGTCAGCTCTCATGCGAAAATTGCAGAGTGAGCGAACTGTCAATCAAAGGTGTGCGTTTCTGCTCGTGTGTGTTCTTTCAGTCGTGATATTTTAAGATGATAATTGTGCAATAATGTTATTAATGACAATAATCGTGAACTCTCTGCAGTCATTCTGTTTGAAGCCTCCATGGAGTTTCTGGAAAACACAAACGCAGATGAAGATGAAGACGATGAGGACGATGATGCCGATGAAGACAGCTCGTCCTTCGTAACCGCCCCGCTCCTCCCCGCCTTCCCACCTATCGCTGAGGAGACGCTGCCGATGCGTTACGACCACGCCCACAGGGAGGAGCAGGTGGGCGCCATGGCGATGGGGGGAAGGGTGCTTACCGCTAGGAAATTCGACTCCGCCATCGAGGGTTATTACACACTAAGACTGAGAGGTGATTATTTTTTATTGATTCATTATATAATTACAACCTCAGCGTATAATGTTTAGTGACATATGAGAAACGTCAGCATTGTGATCGTTTTCACCTGTGGGATGTTTTCCTGTTTTTTCATCCGGTTATTATTTGTGTCTTTCAGTTGACTCGTGTCATATGTTGTGTCTTGGTGTAGTTTTGTGTTATCTTTTTTTTTCATGTTTTTTTTTAATTGTGTTGCATTTGGCTCCCCCAAAGAAAAGATAATGACGTGTCCTCAGAAATAGAATAAGCAAAGAATCAGCGCAGGTGAAGACAAACAAGTAAAAAAAAAAACCGAGCAAACAGTTACATTCAAGAGGGCTTTTTTTTTCATTTTCCATCATTCATTCCAATAAGAAAATATTTTCACAGCAGCACAATTATGGTGCGACAAAACCGCAGAACAACTGATCGGCATGATTCAGGAGAGACGAGCCCTGAAAATAGAAGACAAATGCTGATTTTTTTATTACAGTGAAGTCTGAGGTCTTTATTAGTTACAGACCGCTGCCACCTGCTAGTATGAAGTGTCATGGCGCAGAATGCTAGTGCTAGTTTTCACCCAGGAACAGGCAGAGCAGCACTTGATCTTCATCATGCTAAGGTACCAAGTAAAATTTACAGGATGTTCTGACTCGTTATCAAAATGAGTCTTTAACTTTTCTAGAACAGACACTTTGAGCAAACTTGTTAAATTACGGAAAATTCGTTCAGAGCAGCTGGAAACTAGAAATTCCGATCAGGTTTCATCAAAATGAGCAAAAGCTGTTGGTGTGTGAAACGGAGTGCCGGTGAGGTAATGCACAGTTTCTGACCCTCTCACAGAGACGCCATCAACAATATTTTTAAGCCGTTAATTTAAAGTTAAATACTCACATTATGCTGTTTTATCCTCCGGACTGAAAATTATTTTGACTCCAATAGAGACAAATTCATGTTTCAAGTTCAGCTTCAATAAATCTCTCCCTGCAGCTCTGTCAGACGCTGTGCTGGTGGACGCCGTCTTCCTCCCTCACTCCTCCTCTTCCCCCCACTCTCCTCCCCTCCTCCATCACTCCAACACCTGGACCTCCATTTTATCGCATGGAGCCTTTTCCTCTCACACACCTCCGCCCTCACCAGGTCAGTCAGTACAAACACACACACACCTGATTTTTTTTGTTTGTTTGTTTGTTTGTTTTGTTATGACGAAATCGTATGTCCAGATTCATTCAAATTTGTGAAATATAAAAGTTACCCTCTCTCTCTGTCTCTCTCTCTCTCTCTCTCTCTCTCTCTCTCTCTCAGCTGACCTCATCAGCATGGCGTCCCAGCTGGCCAATCAGAGGCTGGTATGTGTCCTGGAGGCGTGTCACCTCGGTGGACCAAGAACTGAACTCATCCTGAGTCGAGCGTTTCGCCTGACGGAGTGACACACACTCACACATCTTCAATCAAACCCGATTGTCGTTTTTAATATAAATTTTTTAAGTTTTGCACTTGATTTTTTTAATGGTATTTATTTATTTATTTATTTGATGGCACTTGCGTTTCTGAGCTGCACGTTGATTCACTTTGTTGTAATTTTTTAAGTCACAAATACGACTAATTTAAAGATGAATAAATGGGAAACTGGGAAAAAAATTCACTTATTTTAGACCTGAACGTTTATGTTCCCTCAGTTTCTCTGTTCACTTTGATCTGAATGTTTCAGATCTTGTGTTGTGAGTTCTGCTACTTCTGCCTGTCTGTCATCGGGTTTTTCTTTTGTAAACTGTAAAGTTTTACTTTATGGAAAAATGAGAATTTTAATACATTTACAGTCTAATAAATTCTATTCTCCTAAAAGTTTCTCTCTTAGTCTCTCTTAACGTCTGAAGAAAGAAATCTTTAAACACTCAGAAATGTAAAGATTCATTCTTAAAAAGGTTTGGTAGTTCCTCAAACAGCTGCTCTAGTGAGTGTTTGTGGCAGCAGAACAGTGTATGTGTGTGTGTGTGATCCAGTCAGAATAAACCATAGTGTGTGTGTGTTTGTGGTAATGAAGTAGCATGTCAGGGCAACAGGGTGACTCACTGATGTGTTTTTAATGGAGGAAGCAGATACATCAAATAATACTTGTTTAAGATACATTCACTGAGTTTGAGTATCAGATTTAACGCTGAGAAGAAAAACACTATCTGCAGATTTATACTTTAAAGTCAGAAAACCAACGTTATTCATCCAATCAAATATCTCTGTTCATGCTACACTGCACAGAACACCATCAGTCCTCAGACTCTTGATTAATAACTCAGCACACATCAACCCTCGCTGGCCAGGAGTTATGATGTCATCAGCTTTTCAGCTGTGCACACTGTGTCTCTGGCAGATGTAGCGCAGCCTGGTTGAGCAGTGGAGGTCATTGAGGCGTCCGTCATGGTGAAGATGAGCACAGTCTTCATCTCCGAGGCCAAGACCATGACCAGTCCAGCTGTCCGGCTGACCGGGTCTCCATCGCCTGGATACCACACACACACACACAGGTCATACAAGAATGAGATAAAGGACCAAATTTTTCCATAGTAAGGCCCAAAACAACATTAGCTTCTAGCTAGATGTTTTTTTTCTCCTACTTTTCTATTTTTCCTATGTTGTAAATATTCCCAAAGCAGTAACCTAGGAAGGAAGAAACCCACCAAAAAAAACATGAAACACCTGCACCAGCTACATTACCTCGCACATTTCATCTCCTTTACACAACCTGTGGAAACAAACAAGCGTAGCCCTGCACTGTTTTTCTGTGAGTTTGAAAAGTAATTTAAAATATCAAACAGGAAAGCAGCAACTCACCTCCGGTTCATGATGTATGGCGTCTGGTTGACCCACTCCCACTTCCCTGTTCTCTCATCAGTCAGACCCACCCAAAAGAAGGAAGCCGTGGAGTGACTGGCCACAAAGTCCTGAACCAGAGAGACAATCAGACATTCAGCTGATTGGACCTCCCGGTGTGGAACTTTGTTTCCAATTAAGCCTTCAAAATGTGAGCAAAGGTGCTCCACAAGGATCAACACTAGGTCCTCTGCTGTTTGTGTAAGGGACAGACAGACAGACAAGCTTTCTCACCCACTCCTCATCAGTGTTGAGTATGACCAGGTGAGATTCGTGTCCGCTGCACCAGTCCCTGGCATCGTTCCAGGATAAAGGTGTCTTACTGAAATAATAACAGGTCGTAGCATGCGGAGTCCATTCAAGAGGACAACAGCCGTCCGCAGTTGAACCTCAGAAATAGATAGACGAGCAGGGAGACAGATGGACAATGTGTAAGACAACTTTACATTATGTAATAGCCTCAGTCTTCTTGCACTGCTGCTGCTTGTTTAGTGAGGCGTGTGTGTGTGTTTGTTTTCCTTCATTTGTGGGGTCCGAAACCTGAATTTTCCCTCATGGTGTGGGGTCCGACAATCTTCGTGGGGACAAAATCTTGGACCCCACAACTTTAACATTAGATTTCAGGGTAAAGACCTAAGTTTATGGCAGGGGTCCTCAATTATTTTCAGCCCAGGAACCCCTTGATCAATAGAGAAACAGAGGAGGGAACCCCAAATTTTAAAAAAAACAAACAAAAAAACGTGGATAAAGTGTTGTATTTTAAGATGAGCTAACTGTTCTTAATTGAGCGATTGATGGACCGCCCCCTTGGTTGAGGACCACTGGTTTTTGGGTAAGGTATGAATTGAGGTTAGAGTGTGTGTGTGTGTATGTATCAGTGTGTGTGTGTGTGTGTGTGTATATGTGTATGTATATGTGTGTGTGTGTGTATCTGTGTATGTATATGTGTGTGTGTGTGTGTGTGTGTATGCATATGTGTGTGTGTGTGTGTGTGGTTTGTATGTAGCAACAGTTACATGTGTA
>JAQLOL010000016.1:18191168-18217369 GCA_029783665.1 Naso thynnoides | reverse complement strand
CTCTTTGTTTTTCTGACTTCAGTGAGGAATCTGACTCACCTGTCCTACTTACACACCCACTCTCTCTCTCTCTCTCTCTCTCTCTCTCTCTCTCTCTCTCTCTCTCTCACAAACACACACACACACACACACACTTAAAACTTAAATGTTCAGATAATTTCTCAAAATGTATATGTTTATTTTAAAGGAATGAATAAAATGATTAAATCGTGTCGTCGGGCGGTTTAAGTGCAGAGGAAACATGCAAACAGTGAAACAGACAGTTCAGCTAAATGAGCAGAATGAGTAAATGGGTAGTTTGTGCTTTTTCTACATGACACTAAGAAACAAGCAACTAAACGATTTAGCCCTCAAAACAAACCAGAAAAATCCCAGATCTTTACAACATCAACATCAACAACTGTAATTCAGAATTGAATCCGCGTTGAATCTGTTGACTGAGCTCGTTACCGTCAGAGGTCAGCAGTGAACCTGCTCTCTGTGATTTGTGGTCACCGACCCTTCAATTCTGCTCGACTTCCTGTTTATGAACAACCTGCTGGAGGAAGAGGAGATTCCTGTTTCCTGTTTTAGGTGTTAATGAACGACTTGAGGTCCAACATGGCAGCTGCGGAGCCTCCAGCTTCCTGCTGCAGTCTGCTATTACACTGATGACAGACTGTCGCTCAGTGCTGCCACCTCTTTAACGTTAAAAAAAACAACTTAAACACACCTAAAACTTCAGACTCAGTTCTTTACTGATGAATCTGATGATTCTTTAGTCATTAATTTACTGTTTTTGCGTATAAAATGTTTAAATTAGTGAGAGTAGCGTCACATCTGACCAACTGTCTAAAGCACAAAGATGTTCAGGTCACTGGGAGTAAAAACAGAGACACTGAGGAATTTTTCTTCATGACAAAACCATAAAATAAAAGTTAAAAAACATTGACTGCCATCTTGTTTTTTGATGTAACTCGGAAGAATCCGTCTGCTTCTTCTTTTCCAGACAAACACAGACACGTCCATTCAGCAGCGTGTGTCAGTTTTTTAATGATGCAACTCTCATGTCAGAAACTTTTATTTTGAAACTCTCTGTCTGCGCAGTTATGATGTGATCTTTGCGTCGGGTCCCGAGGAGTTGCTGTACAAGTTTTCCCGTATGGGTCACAGAGTGATTTTCTCAGCTGAGGGATTCTGCTGGCCGGACCAGAGACTGGCCTCCAAATACCCAGAGGTGCATTCTGGGAAACGCTACCTCAACTCAGGAGGTAAGACGCCGTCCGTGAGATCGAAATCATTCCATCACTTTCGCTCCTTAAGGTGTTGATCTCAGTGGCATCGTGGGAGAACTGATACAACTGTTGCACCACTTTTGTCCCAAACCTGAGTATAGAAACGCAAAAACAAACATATCTGTGTGTGTGTGTGTGTGTGTGTGTGTGCGTGCGCGTGTGTTTTCAGGGTTCATCGGCTATGCTCCAGAGCTCAGTACCATCGTCCAGCAGTGGAAGTTCAAAGACAACGATGACGACCAGCTTTTCTACACCAAAATCTACCTGGACAAGACTCAGAGGGTAAACAACGATTTCCAGACAAAAACAAAAAAATTTTAAGAAACAACAACCAAAAAAAAAAAAAACTTTGTGGATCTTTTGTCAACATTTCAAATCTTTGAAACTGGTGATGTGACTCTGCAGACCAAGTTCAACATAAGTCTGGACCATCGATCCAGAATCTTCCAAAATCTGAACGGAGCTGTCGGTGAGACACACACACACACACACACACACACACACACACACACAGAAACATGAATTCACATCTGTGCGTCTGCACACTCTGAAATGACTGAACGTGTCCGACAGATGAAGTCGTCCTGAAGTTCGAGAGGGCAAAGGTCAGAGCGAGGAACGTTGCCTACGACACACTTCCTGTCATTATCCACGGCAACGGACCCACCAAGGTGAGCGGCCAATCACAGCCTTCCACCGGAACCATGTGAAGGTCCGGCCGGTGTTTGTGGCAGAAAGCTGCAGTTCCGAGTTCAGACGCGATGCTGTGATTTGGGTCTCAGCTACAAAATGTGACTGAAACAAACAAACGAGCGCGGGAACGTCGTCAACGTCTGACGGCAGAAAGATAAAAACAGGAAGATGAAACATTTGCCGCTGTCTAGTGTTTAACTATGGACTCACACCCAAAGCTTCACGTTTGCCTGATGCCTCACCAATGGCACAGGCATCGGGAGCAGTTTGGGGTTCAGTATCTTGCCCAAGGACACTTCAACATGTAGACTGGAGGAGTGGGGGATCGAACCACTGACCTTGTGAGTGGTAAACGTGACTCTGCTCACTTGCATGACGCCACCAACCCTTTAGCGGTCGCTGGCAGAGGGCCGGGACGTTAAAGCAGCACTGCAGATATCATGTTCGGTTGTGATCGTCATTATTCGTTAATTTCCAGCTAGCTTAACTGGCACG
Source organism: Naso thynnoides (assembly GCA_029783665.1). NCBI lineage: Eukaryota > Metazoa > Chordata > Actinopteri > Acanthuriformes > Acanthuridae > Naso > Naso thynnoides. The sequence continues at coordinate 18,214,907 of JAQLOL010000016.1, read as the reverse complement.
AATCTCTTTCCAGACATTCCAACTGTTGTTTTTTTATCATATATCGCGGTAGGTGAACCGCTCTGAAAAATTGAAGACAGCTATTATTAGTTTCATCATAATTATTAATTATTATGTCTGCTCTGAACTTTCCTTGCTGTGGGAAGACAGTCACATCCCGATTTGCAGTCGGCTGCTTTAGCGTTGTTGAGACTCATTTACGTAAAGCTGAGATCTGCTCAACTTCAAATTGACGCCGAAGGTGGCTTTGACATCACGCTGCTCTCTGCCGCCAAGATGCCAGACACTCTTCGCCACGAGCTTCCATTGAAGATAAACGGCCGCCTGCTGCCTTTAACGCTCACGAAGCTTTCGGTGTGAGTCCAGCCTGGATTTTGTTTCGTGACATGAACAAAATGACAATTAATGTGATTATGTTTTTTTTTTTTTTAGCAAATGTTGAGACTCAAACGTTTGTCAGCAGCGTGACGGCTCTCAGAATCTGTCTCTTTGTCTCTGCAGCTGCAGCTCAACTATCTTGGGAACTACGTCCCCACGGCGTGGACCTTTGACGGCGGCTGTGGGATCTGCGATGACGACCTGCTGTTCTTCAACGATGTTCCTGTACGCGCCTAAAAAGCCTGAAGATACAACTATTGATTTATTGAAGTTTTATCACCATATTTAAAGTGTGTGTGTGTGTGTGTGTTCAGGATGAGGAGATGCCTCTGGTGTACATCGCCGTGTTCATCGAACACACGACTCCCTTCATGGAGGAGTTCTTGGACCGACTGACGACGCTCAACTACCCGACAGCGAGAATCCGCCTCTTCATCCACAACAACGTACGACACAACAAGACAAAAATGTGTTCTCGCCCGTTCTGATCCGCCCTGTTCTGATGTGTTCACCTCCACCTGTGATGCAGGTCGTGTACCACGAGCGTCACATCCAGAGGTTCTGGGAGCATCACAGAGCTCTGTTCCCCGACGCCGTGCTGGTGGGACCCGAGGAGAACCTGCCGGAGAGCAAGGCCAGGAACATGGCGGTGTGAGTGGAGAGAGAGCTGTGAGGACGTTACAGAACCGTTAGAAAAATGTTTGGTCATCCGGGCATCAAGCTGAACCTGAGCAACCTCTGGTGTTTTTATCAGAACTCTGCAGAGCTTTTCAGCTGCGACCAGCAGCTCCACAGGTCGCCGTGTCAGTCAGTCGGTTCACAAAACTTCTCTTTCGAAGCCTAATGAGGCTGAAATTTGTCATTGAGGTCAAGTTGGTGTGTGTGTGAAGGTGTGTGTTTATGTGCATGCCAGTTAGCTAAAAGGGGACGTTGCAGAGGGATTGGCATATTGCAAAAAAGGCAAATAAATTCCAAATGGATTCACAGATTTACGTTTGTCATGAGCTAAAGGAGAGCTGATTAACTGATTGGACCAACTGGCAAAAAAGGGGGCGTGGCAATGGGAGTGGCTTGTAACATAAAGGTACATAACTTCTAAACAGATTCATGTAACATGGCCGAACTTTGTAGAAACACACACACACACTTTCATTAGTCATGACCCGCCCCTACACTTTATACTCTTGTGGGAGGAGTCATTGTATAGTTATTTTTATTCCTTCACTTTCTTTCTTTACAGATTTACAGTAAAGACAAAATGTCACGTTTTTAGCTTCTGGTTGCAGCTGTTGCAAATTCACGCTTGTTAGGACCAGAGCTGAAACAATGAGTAGATTGACAGAAAGCTAACAGGCGACTTTTTTAAACAAGTAATTTTATTAAGAAAAAATTACAAACATTTTTGAAGGTTTAGGCTTCTTCAATGTGAAGACTGGGTGCTTTAACTGCTCCTTGGGTTTAAAAAATCTCGCCTCAGTAAAGTATGAATCACGTTTTCACTGTTTTCTGATGCTTTTCGATCAGTCAACACAGAAAATACCCGTAAGTTTCGGGTCCATTTTCCACACGAGGTCCAAACTTCTTGACGACATCAGAATATATGAACTGCCTCTCCTCAAAGGAGGTCGAACTTGCATCTGATTGCCGCGCAGGTGTTTTTTTTGTTTTGTTTTGTTCTTTTTTTAACCCACACCAGAGTCACATTGCTGTGTTCATGTGTCTTTTCCCTCTCAAACAAAATCATCCTACTTGAGTCACTTTAGTGAAACGTCAGAGTCGTTGAACTGGATGTCTGCAGTAAAACTTGAGTTTGAGAAGACTTAAAGAACGCCAGAGTCTGAACTAATGTCATGATGTCGTGTGTGTGTGTGTGTGTGTGTGTGTGTGTGTGTGTGTGAGCAGCGAGGCATGTAAGAAGGATCCGGAGTGTGATTACTACTTCAGCATCGACTCTGACGTCGCTCTGACGAACCCGGACACGCTGAGGATCCTCATCGAGGAAAACAAGTACGAGACTTCCTGCAGACGCTGAAATGACTCTTTGCTCCTCAGCAGCACCAACAGCACTTCCGTCAACATTAACTCTCACCAGTGCCAGTTAACCACTGAGTGTTCATCCACTGGTCGACTTTGAGCTGAAACTGCTGCTCTGTAATTCTAATTTTATGCTGATGATGAACATTTCTTCGTCTTTGTTGGTTTTCATCTTTATCTTGTAACATTTTTTTTTTACTTTTGGTGTCACAATCAAAAAGGCTGTTATTAGTGTTATCCACACTTTGTAATTCCTCAGTTGAAGCTTGTGTTTGTCTCTCAGGGCAGTTATCGCGCCCATGTTGTCCAAACACGGGAAGCTGTGGAGTAACTTCTGGGGCGCCCTGAATCCTGAAGGATATTACTCCAGATCTGAGGATTACATTGAGATCGTCCAGGGAAAGAGGATGTGAGCACACACACACACACACACGCAACCACACACACTAGGGGTGTAATAGTACATCATTTGTACTGGGCCGTACGGTACACACGTGACAGAGTTCAGCCTCACAGAATTGTACAGAGAACGCATGATGTAATTATACAAAGAATAATGTACTTAAGGCTTATCAGTGCAATGCATAACCACATTCACTTTCCCGAGCTCCACCCCAAAACCTTGAGCAGCGGTGAGCTTTTAGCAAGTTTAGCACATGCTGATTGAGCTAACAGAGTCGACTCGCCCGCTTCTTTTAAATCTTGTAGTCTCGAGGCTTCTTTCCCAAGCGCCTGGATTAAAAACCGACAGCGAAACGAGTAACTTCGCGGAGGTTGTGTGACGCTCAAAACAGTTAATCCACACTTTAAGCCACATCAAGGGAAGCAGAGGAGAGACACGGCAGCGAATCCGGTCAATTTTCAAAATAAAACACCCTGTGATGATTTTTTCTTACTAAACCACCTACGGCACCCTGTGACGTAGGATGGACGGGCGTGACGACAGTATTTATCTCACCTGAGTCAAGGAGCAAAAATAAAGATGGGAGAGGAGGATGATGCTGTGGTGAAATTTCGGTATTGAACTCAAACCGAACTGCGAGGTCTAAACCGAGGTTACACCCCTAACACACACACAGTTTACTGAAGTTTGAGTCTCTTTGCTGTGTTTCTCTTTAAGCTGTCTCTAAACCACAGTTTTATTATGCTGTGTGTGTGTGTGCGCGCGCAGCGGTCTGTGGAACGTTCCGTACATCACTCAGGCCTACCTGATCCAGGGCAGCATGCTGCGGTCCAAGCTGTTGCAGGTGAGCCTGTACGTGGACGAGGAGATGGACCCCGACATGGTTTTCTGCAGGAGCGTCAGAGACCAGGTAACACGCACAGCACACCTGCTCACCTCAGACTGCCAGGTGGTGACTCCTCATTGGTTTGTTTTGGTTTCATTCACATTTTGTTTTTCCCTCATGAACTCCAGGAGTGGCGATGGCTTTTAACTTCAACACCTTGAGCTCTTTTGAATTTTATTTTATTTTACACCCACTCCTAAAAAAAAAAAATTGCTGTCTCTGAAAAACTAGATAAATCCCTGAATGTTTTTATAGTAAAGTGAAAAAATGAGCCTCTGTTGCAAATGATGTTTGTGTGTTTACAGGGAATTTTCATGTTCGTGTCGAACCGCGATGAGTTCGGTCGTCTGGTGTCTTCAGCCAACTTCAACACGTCCCAGCTGCATCCGGACATGTGGCAGATCTTCGACAACCCTGTGGTCAGACGAACATACACACACACTTACAGGAACACACGAGACACTGAGTGAAAGCCCATCCTGAACATGTGTGTATGGTGTGTGTGTGTGTGTGTGTGTGTGTTTTCAGGACTGGAGAGAGAAGTACATCAATGAGAATTACTCCAAGATCTTTGAAGATGACAAGCACTTCGTGGAGCAGGTAAGAAACCATCCAACGGACGAACTGACGTGTTAACGAATGAAAGATAAACGGAGCAACGCGTCTGCGTCCGTGCGTCTAACCTGAGTCCTCTCTCTGTCTCAGCCCTGTCCAGATGTTTACTGGTTTCCAGCCTTCTCGGACAAGATGTGTGATCAACTGGTGGAGACCATGGAGCATTTCGGGCAGTGGTCGGGGGGGAGACACAGGGTGACGTATCAACCTGGCTGCCTGTGTGCGAACAGTTCGGAGCTGTGAATGTTTGGTGCTCAACATGTTTGTGTTTAGGACGAGCGTCTGGCCGGTGGCTACGAAAACGTCCCGACTGTGGACATCCACATGAACCAGATCGGCTTCGAGAAGGAGTGGCTCAAGTTCCTCAAAGAGTACATCGTCCCCGTCACGGAGAAACTCTACCCCGGCTACTACCCCAAGGTACAGTCGAACACCTGCTCCGCCTGACACCTCCACCTAACCAGCAGATGGAGCGTGGAGAGACGGCCGGATATGATTCGAGCGATGAACAGCAGTCAGTGGCGGACTTTTTTTGTGATTTCTCCATCTGAAAATGAGTTAGGTCCAATCCCATTTCTCATTTTTACTCCTACCCCTTGGAACTGAGTTGCAAGAGGTAGTGGTTGAAATCAACCCCTACGAAATGGGACACCCCTTCAGGAACACGTCACCAGTAGGGATGCACGATATTATCGACGTGTAAACAACATCGGTAGATACTGGCTTTAAAATTAATTATCAGATATAGGCCAGCACACAGATATCTGCCAATACAGTAAGTGATAAAATAACAGGCTGCAGTTTCCTTGAGTAAACGCTCGACTCCCTGTCACGTTTACTGACTTTGTCGCTTGTGAAGAGTTGTCTTAGGGAGAGCATCATCCAGTCTGAGTAGGATGTGTCTTACTTGTTTTATTTAAAAGCTGTTGTCGTAAATAAATATGACATCTTTTACATAATGTAAGTAATTTTCCGTCTTTTACAAAAGGAATAAATATTGCATCATTTGAAGCTTTGGATCTCACGCCTGCTTTTGCCGACAGGCCAACACTGCAGCAGTAACGGTTGTATCAGTTGTGTTTAGTGACAGAAAATAAGAATTCCACCCTCCTCTGAACAGGCCGATACAAGCAGACTGTAGTTTCAGTTCAGGAGCTGCGTCCTTTGAAAACCGCTGCCGACGAAGGCTCCTCCCTCACGCTCCAAACATCCAAACTGAAGCTGTCGTTAAACGAGGCGGTGTAGCCTGCGGATTTCCTGTTTTTGTCACGAACACGACTAACACATCGCAGCCCTCCCGTCGCTTAGCAGCTGTTAATTTATGTGCATGTAAAGAAAAGCCAGCAAGTTTTAGTTTACTACTTATATTTTATTTTAAAGTTACATTTAAAGACGTGTGCTCTGAGCGATTGTTCAGACGAGAGAGACGTCGCTCGGCCCGTTCCCTGACGTACATGATCAGGCTAGGGACGTCCAGGAGGGAATCGCTGTGATGCACTTAGAAATAAAACTGTGTGTTTTATAGAAGTTTGAGGAACATCTGTCACACTTACTAACGAATCATTCGGTGTGTTCAGGCTCAGGCCATCATGAACTTTGTGGTGCGTTACCGTCCGGACGAGCAGCCGTCACTGCGGCCGCACCACGACTCCTCCACCTTCACCATCAACATCGCCCTGAACAACAAGGGCATCGACTATGAGGTACACGCACACACACACACACACACACACATACACACATATACACACAAAAAACACTCATATGTGCAGAACTCATCAACATCAGAGTCATGGTATTTTTTTATTTGTAAAATAAACAGTTTTCTGACAAGAAGCTTAAGCTTAACAGTTAGCATCTATCTGCTGTTAGCAGATATATGCTAACTGATAGATGCTAACTGTTAGCACGCAATGGTGCATTTGCATCAGAAGTGACACTCTTCCTTCAGGTTTTTAAATGAGTGACAACCAATATGAGCCGCCTAGATGTTTGTCATTTAAACGGGTGGAAGTGATGTCACCGCGGCTGAACGCAGCAGCGGCACTCTCGGTCCGATAACGAGGGATTCACGTGCGTATTTGAACCATCCACTCGTCAGAACTTTGACCAGATCATGTTCACTTGTCACTGTGTGTGTCAGGGCGGAGGCTGCCGGTTCCTGCGGTACGACTGTAAGGTGGAGTCTCCCAGGAAGGGCTGGTCCTTCATGCACCCCGGCCGCCTGACGCACTACCACGAGGGTCTGCCCACCACCAGAGGGACTCGATACATCATGGTGTCCTTCGTCGACCCGTAGACGCGCCCAGTTTGTGTGTGCGCGCGCGTGTGTGTGTGTGAGCAGAAGTCAACCTCATCTTCACAGACAGGACTGAGGGTTAGACCTGATGACCTTGAATGCATCGTCTCAGAACATATCATATCTTTTCAAAGTTTGTCGTATTTCAAATTGGACGATCCACGTCACCTGATCTCACACCTGACACAGCTTCACCTGCGGCTCTTTATGATGAGCCGTGGTCACATGTGTCATTCTTATGCAGGTGATAACAGCTCGCGGTTCACATGACCTTCATTTCAAGATAAGAGTCACTTTATCGGACAAGCAAATGTGGCATTTCAAAATAAGAGTCTGTTGGCTGTTGGGGTTTAATCACTTGTCACCATGCTGCCTTCTTAAATATACTACCTGAATCTATGCAAGCAGAACACATGCTGTGTGTGTGTGTGTGTGCGTGCGTGTGTCTGTGTGTGTGTGTGTGTGTGTGTCTGCATGTGTGACCATCAGCCGTCTGCTGTTACACTCCATCAAACTCTAAAAATGACTTGGCTGCAGGTAAAATATCCCGAATGTTTCTCTCCGCTGCGCTGATCCTGCAGCAGGGGGCGCTCTCTTACTTCTTGGTCGCAATGACAGCCGTAGTTGCCGTGACAGCGGTGAATTTTTTTTTGGCAACACGCATGTGTTTAAAATACAGTCAAACACAGAACACACCACTAGCTCGCTATCTGAGTGATGGCGTGCCGCTGTGCATAATGGGAATCTAACCTGCACTCGAGCTGTGTCCGGCCAATCAGACGGCTCGGATGGAGTGTCACAGGTTGCTATGATTGTTTAGAGTTTGATCCCCCTCAAACAGTGAGTGTTAGAAGAGAGGAATGCGAAAAAGCTACTCAGACGAAAATAATTAAGTTCTGCAAGTAAAGAAAAATGTTCAAAAATTGTTTTTTATGCCAAAAATTTTGTGTAGTGAAAGTCTGTAAATTGAGCGTTAAAGAGGCAAAACTTCAGATTTTTAAAATGTTACTGGGAAGACAAAAGGCTTTTTATATTTTCTGTTTCATTTGTTGATTTTTTTTTTAGTGTTTTAAAATGGTTTTTATTGTTTTCTTTTGGTTTTTATTTAGTTCTCTGTGAATCATCGTGTAGTAACGCTGTGGTGTAAAAACCTTCGTCTCCTCTCAGTGTTTATCTTTTAAACGGTGTTTTGATGCTTCGAGTCTTGTTTCAGCCGACGCTGCCTTCAGTTTCCTCTCCATGTGTTCCTGGCTGTCGATGCGAGGAGTCAGCTGTCTCTGGCTTTTGTACAAACTGCATTAAATTATTTGTTAAAGAGCGAATAAAGTTTTGAGATTTTAATAAATATTTCCACTGTGACAGTTGAGTGTGTTTTTTTTTCTGTTGGGTGAAAGTGAATCTGTTTCTTCACGTTGAAGTCAATCACAGAGAAACTTTGGTGGTTTTATGACAAAAACTTTCAAGCTTCTCTTATCTACAAACAAACAAGCTGATGTGTCATGAACTTGGCATCCTGTGTTTTTTAATCAGCTCATTTTTCTAATGCTCATTAGTTATTCATCACTGATGTGGAATAAGGACTCACCACAAGACTTTAAACAGGTTTGATCTCAACAAGTTTAGGTTGAAGGCTGAGAATCTAGTGATGTAAGTTCCCACAAAAAAGTTTAAAAATTCATTCAGAAAGGCCTTTAATATTTTTTTGCCTTTTGTTAGTAGTGAAATAATGCATAAAATGTTTTTTTTGTGTGTGTATTTTTGGGTATAAACTGGCTGACAGGAACTACTTTTGCAACATGTAATATAAAATTCTTTTGTGGGCGTGAATAAAACCATTTATTCTTATAAATGGATTCATTTTTTTATGGATTTTCTGCTCTGGGTCACATTTATTGACCAGTTCATGATATCAGGAGTGATTGCCAGAATACAGTGAGGAGAGTCTGGCTGGTTTGAACCTTAAACGTGAAATAACTCGATGTCATATTAAAAATTCTCCGTAACTAATTAAAAAAAACTGTAACTTTTTAGAAACTCTGGCTTAAGAATAGCTGAAATCCAGCTCTGCGCATACTGACCATTAGTTTGATTCTGACCATTAAAAATTTTAAAGTTGGAGCTAAAATTCTCGTTTTAAAACGTTTCAAAACATTTTCTCACCTCTGACGTCAGATTAATATTTGTACTGTTCCACATGTTCATCCATGCTTATTGTGTCTGTAACACATGCAGTAGCTTTTTGCAAGAGTCGAGTGCAAAATTTGCGCTGGCAAAAAAATAAATCTGGACCCTTCCACAAAAATTCCTGTTGTTCAGTGAGGTCATCGACTTAAATTTTGCCTTTTGTGACTCTCAAACTGGAACTTTTACTCATCTGGTATGTTACACATACCTGTTAACTGTGGCAAGATATTTGCAGATTTGTCTTTGATAATATTTTGTTTAACTTTGAGCTGCTTTTGGATAATGTAATTTTTAGGTTTGTGAGCTACAACACAAAATATGAGAATGAATATTATCTAGTCAGTCCCATTATATTTCTAGCAAAGTTTTACATCCATGAATGTAACTTTGCTACAACAAAACCTCACTTCCAGGCTTTTAAAAGGGAATTGACATTATATATTAAAACAATAACCTCATCAAAGAACAAAACAGCAGCAAAGACTTTAAGACTGTGCTCCCAGTTTAACCTCTTTAAGTTCATTTCATGTATTTTTCATACACCCCCTGGCATGTTGTCTGTTCTTTTTTCTTTCTTTGTCTTTTTTCCCCTCCTTCGCTTCCTGTTGATTGTTCTGTACATTATTGGTACTTTATTGTTTAGCCGAGGGTTAACCCTACATACAATTGATTGATGTTTATTTGTACTTTTTGCTATGATAAATAATGATTTGAAGAGAGAAACTCCTCAAATTTATGACAAAAACTACTCTTCAAGACCAAAGACACCGGTTATTTGATTATTACATGTTAACTTTCCCCCACCAGAGGGCGACACAGAGAGGGAGGCGTTTACCTGTTATAGTCCCTTGTGGCTTGCCGTAACAGAGAAAATCACAGCGGCACACACGATCTGCTGCTTCAACACTTAATTATATATTTTTAAATAATCTTAAAGGTGTTTAACCCTGTCAGTTTACTCCCAGATTACGTTTAAAATAGATGCGCGGATGGTCTGATGTGGAATGTGCCTCCGCGGCTGCCGTAGAGAGGAAGTGACACAACGACAACCAACATGGTGCTGGAAAAGAAAGGCTCCGGTGAGTTTTGCTTTGTTTTGGTTGAAATATACGTTAAACGGTGACTGTGAATTTTTTTACACACTTAGTTATCTGTTTAAAATAAAATTCGTAATACGTAAAAAACGCGTGAAGCCGTTTTCTTCGCTTTTATTCGAATTTTTTGTAATATGTTTTAGCGGCGAACGTAACGAGCGTAAACTTATGAACAAAATCTGCTTTATTCTGAGCGATAAACATTATTTTTGCTAATGCCGTAACATGTAACGTTGAGTGAGAAATATGAATAACGTTAAAATCAGTTTGGCTCCTTAACGTCCGTTTCCGGCTTTACAGAGTTCTCGTTTTTGTGGGATTTGCTTTCAGTTGTTGGGTTTTAAGACGTTAAAGTTTCTCCAGTTCAGTTGCAGAGTGTGGTCTAGACTCAGTGCATGTGTTAAGTGGGATTTGGTGCTAAATAAATAAAACTGACGTGACAAGATCTCGCACAGAGACAGGACAAGAGAGGTGAAATTCTGAGTTTTTCAAACAGAGTGTGGTTTTAGCCTCATTGCGCTGCATTTAAACCATACCAGAGGAATGTCAACACAGTGTCTGTCTGTCTGTCCGTCAGCTCGGGTGGAGGCCGGGCAGCGCAGAGTTCTGGATGAAGCCACCCGACAGAGGAGGCTGACGCGGCAGCTGGAGGCTCTGGAGAAAGACAACTTCCAGGTGAGTCCATCAGAAAGAGGCCACAAGGTGCGCATGTGATGCTGTTGCCTTTTTAAATATTCACAGCTCTTCTTCTTGTGACACTTGAAAGAAGTTTTATCAGTGTTTTGACCAGGCCTGGGTGATGCAGCGAAAGACACAGTCACAACAGTGAAGTTTCATATCAGTCGATATCAATAATTATTGATCGTGCAGGTTGTGATTGATGACTTGTTGTGCTTTCTAAGGAGTGGGAGCGTTCAAGGTGATAAAAAGAGTGAATATCAAAATATTTCTGACCAAATATCTCAATACTGAGACAGTATTGTGAGGAAGACTATCGGTGGTTCCACAAAATATTAACCCTGTGACATTTTTCGATAAATAATCATCAGTAATGTGGAAAAGTGGGTAATGGTAAATAAAAAAAACCCAGCAAGAACCGTTTGGGAAGTTCAAAAAAATCGCATCAGTTCCCTGTAATGAAGAATGAAGAAAATCTGTCTCGACATCTTGCCTTATGTCACCGTACAAAACTTTATTAATAATTTTTTGCCCATCCCTAGTTTTGATGTTGTTGTTTTTGTGTTTCCAGGACGACCCTCTGTCCTCCCTCCCTCCCCCAGGCCCTACCGCCCGCCTGCCGGCCTTCAGTGAGACAGAAGAACCAGGTGAGACACCAGAGACGCCTTTCGCCCTCTAAATATTCTCTCCTCTTTTACATATGCTCGTATTTGTCTCTGTGCGTCCAGAGAAGAAGAAGAGGAAGACGAGGGGCGATCACTTCAAGCAGCGTTTCAGGAAAAACTTCACCACACTACTGGAGGAGGAGGTGGGTCGCACGTCTTCACTCTTTTCATGCTTCCTCATTGGCTGAAAGTCTGGTATCTGCTGACCCCTGCTCGGCCCTCTGATTGGCAGAACCTGTCGGAGAAGCCGGAGCCCAACTACCTGTCTGCGGCGGCCCCTCCCTCCTCTCTGCCGCCTCGTCACTTCTGCTGCGTCTGTGGGTTCCCCTCGCACTACACCTGCACCACCTGCGGGGGGCGCTACTGCAGCAGCAAGTGCCTGTGCACACACAGAGAGACCAGGTACGCGCACACACGTGCACGCACAAGTAAACCACAGTGTGCTTACCGTACAGGTACTCAAGTAGAAGTAAAAGTAATCCTCAGAGTAACAAAGTAACTATTTCAGCTCTGAAGGACAAAACTCGAGAAATTGAAATAAACAACCGTAAACAAGCTGAAAGCTGCGGCAGTTGACCTTTGAGTTCTTAATTTACAAACTCGCAGTCTGAACTTTGTTCTCTGTGTCTCTGCAGGTGCTTGAAGTGGACGCTGTAACTGCAGCCCCGTCACCATGGTGATGATGGTGATGATGGGATGCTAACTTTCCTCCGAAAGTTACGGACAGGCAGACAGAGCCGGGTCCAACGTGTGAACTTTGTCTTTGTTCTGACCTCAGTGAGAGGATATGGACACACACACACATACACATACATACACACACACACACACACACACACACACACACACACATAATTTCAGTTGCAAAGTATGCCTTTATTGTTCCAGAAACAGAGGTGATCTTCCAGGAACTAGAGAAAAGTGATGAGTAAGCAAAATTAAGTATGGAGAGTTGAATATAAAAATGTAAAGCCCTTACTAGAAAATGAAATCTTAACATCAAGGAATACATTAGTTTGTGTTCAAGTAAATGTAGGATGAAAAAATGTCATTTTAATGGGTTTAAATGGGGCAATTTTTGCCACAAGGAACAAATGAGGAAGTTTTTCTGCCCTGCATTCAGTATAGGCTTATTATAGCAATTGATACTAGAATTTTATTTTTCAAAAAAAATTAATAACCTTTGGCAAATTTGAGCCATATGCATTCAACACAGACAAAATGGCATGAAAATGAAAATCAAAATGGCACAAAATGTCCCCGGGAACCCATAAGGGTTAATGAAAACGTATGTTTATTATTGCATTTTTATTGTATTTTATTATTATTGTGTTATGGCTGGGAGGCGTGGACACATGCTGCGAGCAAACCCGAGGAGCTACGGAAAGACCCGAACACACCAACTGCGCTCACCAACAGTGCTAAGCTGGGACGAGCAAAAACAAAGACAAAGAGAGAATAAAGGGTGTACTGACAGCAGGTTTTTATTCCTGCCCTTTGTGATCCTGTGAGCATCATTTTCTGTCGCAATCACATGGTGATTATTTTGTATGTTTAAGTGGTTTTAGAGATGGAGACTTTTTGCGTTTTCTGCAGCAGGAACTTGACGAAACGTCATTATCGTGGGTTCTGTTTTTCAGTTTCTGGAACTAAACCCGCTCAGGAGGAGCGACGGAGTGAATGAATTTTCAGGGGCAGCCGGCAGCTGCCAAGACTATTAAAACACACGAGTTCTCACTTCGCACAAGGACGACTACAACTAACACAACAGCAACTAACAACACATGTACGACTGCGTCTGCCTTACCTGTATCAACCAAGGCAACTTATTTTTTAACAAAACAAACAACAGCTGCAGATGCTCGTTGGACAAACCCGCTCAGTGGAAGGAAGTCATTCAGGGTTAGGGTTAGGAGCTGAGTCAGCATTGGAAAGATCTGATCTGCTGTCTGTCCAACATTCATTTTCCTCACTGACCTTCTACACAACACATCAAATTATTGGTCCTATTTTTCCCCTTTTGATGCCAATGGCCGTAACAGTTTGTCACAGTTTGCAAATTACAGCAGAAACTGGACATGCACCGATTTATCGGCTCAACGTCGGCATCGAACTCTTGACAAATAAGGTGACATTCACTGATGTCAGTGTCCTGATGATAATCTGTTGTGTTATGTTTTTATTTTTTATTTCTTTTAGTTTATTCAATATTCAAATGCTTTTCTTATTGCATTTTCATTGTTAGTTGCTTTTGTTTTGTTTGACTAGAAGAGTGTTTTTGCTGAGCTAATAAAATATTCTCATTGAGTAGTTTGTTGTTTTGAAAGCTATAAAAGCTTTTGAAGAAGTTTTTTTTTTTTCAAACATGTTTGTTACTTGGATTTGTATTTGAATTTGTTGATTGAATTTGTGTTCATTCACAGACAGTGTAACAAAGAGCTGAATGACTTTAGTTGAGTTATTGTTTTAAAAAGACGCTCTCTTTCTTCCCTTGAAACAAAAGGGGGACGAGATAACAACAAAAACAAAAATTTAAAAAACTGGTTAACGGCCAAATTGTTATTGTATCGATGCAGCCCTTGCAGAAACACACTTCAAAAGCCGTTACCAGTTTAAGCTCCAGTCTGCATGTTGTTTGGGTTTTTCAGTTCCAGAAAGAAGCACATACTCACAACTCACAAAGCCAAACATCCTTTTAGTATGTATGTGAGGATATTTGATTAATTGATTAGTCATTTCAGCACTTACATGGATGTTTAACATCTTCAAAAAGTTTAAAAACAGGTTCTGCATGGAGGGCCGTGTCATGGAATAACCAGGGTCATCACTCATACAGGTCAACACAGTCTGAGAATATTGGGTCACTGTGGTGATATTTGTCTTTATAACACACACAAACACACACACACACACACACACACACACACACACACACACACACAGAAGAGGAATGAGGCCCGGCTCTAAGGTCTGGAAGAATGTGATTACCTTTGCCTCCCGTCCCCTGGCCTCCAGGTTTATTGTAGAGGTAGATATCACCGTCATTCAAGTCACTGCTCAGATGAAAGTAATGCTGCAGACAGAACAGGAGAGCAAGTGAGCACTGGATGCTTAAACCACATAAGTCAGCATTTATTTCAAACGACACAATAATTCTCTGCCAGTGTAGCAGAATTGAAAACCTCCCATATCTGTAATTTATTCATTTTAATCCAAATCACTTTAAACAGAGCTGTTTGTGGAACACCTGCAGGTGTCACACTGTCATCAATCAGTGCAGGGAGGCACCGTGACTTCAGTAAGGTTAGGTAAGGTAAGACCATTTATTTTTTTAAAGTGTCACCCAGTAAAAGATGCCCCACCCACATGGGCTTACATGACACGACAAAACATTCTAAACAAGAGTAATGACATAATGTGAGTAAAAGAACAAATAACACATATCCATACATGTCGATGTCAAGAAAAAGAAAAGTGAACAGTCCTGTTCCTTGAATGTTAAGGTGAAGAAGATGACTGAGGCCAATCTGAAGCACAGAGCGCATCTTCATCAAACATGAGGCGCCCTCATACACAGCCGGTGAGCCTGAAACACTTTGTGAACAGGTGCTCAGGTCTACATGCACCAGACAAGGAAAACAAATCAGGACAATCTGCAGTACTTTTAAGGAAAAGCTTTTATCTGAGATTGTAATACAATGGGACATAAAACAAGAAGTGCATTTCTATTTTCTCTCCCAGATCACACAGGTGACACTTTTCGCTCTCCTCTGAGATCGAATGAGAGCATCCGACTTCGACCGCCAGAGGCAGGACACCACAGCTCAGCTGTGCACAGACAGACCTCTGAGCTCTGCTCAGGTAAAGTGACACAGAGCTCTGAGTGCTACGCCTGCGTCCTCAGACTGCATGTTCTCACTTTCGTTTACACAAAATTTCTGACCATTCCTGTTTATAATTTTCAATGAGCATTGTTTAAATTTGACTAACTTTACTAATTGCAAGACACCAAATCATTCAAAGATGTTGAAAGAGGACAAAAAGTCAGACTGATTGCTCAATTTTGTTACTTTAATTTCTATTTTTATTACTTTAAGTTTTTCTATAGGTCGCTCTGTCAGTTGGTCAGTCCACAAAAACACTCTTTGGTGGCCACAGTTTTCGCCCTAGGAGGCTGAAATTTGGCATGAAGTTCAACTGTGATTAACTGTTCCAAAAAGGCGACAAAAGGCGAATGAGAACATTAAGATGCCTCCTGCACAATTCGCTCAACACAGTATGTTAAATATTTTACCTTGAAGTGGTGTGCTGTGTTGCTGTCAGTGTATTTGGGTATATGGAGGAAGATGAGGAGGTTCTGCCTGAGGTAGTGAGCCACAGCAGGCAGCCAGGGGAGACAGTACTGAGGGAGGCTGAAGTCCATCACCTCAGTGGCAGGAGATCCTGATGGCTGGATGAACTGATGGGACAATATTCAGGAAAGGCTTTTATCAATAGCAG
Source organism: Naso thynnoides (assembly GCA_029783665.1). NCBI lineage: Eukaryota > Metazoa > Chordata > Actinopteri > Acanthuriformes > Acanthuridae > Naso > Naso thynnoides. The sequence continues at coordinate 18,199,171 of JAQLOL010000016.1, read as the reverse complement.
TTTTTCAGTAGAATGCTTTCTGGTTGCCCCAGTGACAGCAAATTCATAATTATGCATAAGCAATTTGTTCTTTAAATTCCCGTTAACCATGTACACAGAACTACAGGCCAGCAACAGAAACAGAAAAAACACAAAAAAGACATTGCATTTTTAAAAAAAAAGAAAAAACTGTTTTTCCCAAAGTTAAGCTAAACAAAAGAGAGCAGACAAAAAACACATCTCACCTCCACATCAGCTGGCGTCAGCTTGCAGTTTCTGACAAGCATGACAGTGATGATGTCCAAGGTGGTCTCATCGAGGCGTTTACGCAGCACCTTGACCAGCTCGTCTGTGATCTCTGGACCTGAACAAAAAAACCAACAAATCATCTCTGTATCAGCCTCGCGGAGCAAATACAGAAACGTTTCAGCGGGTACATCAACGGTTTCTGTTTTTTGTTTCTCAGCAGTAAAAGAAACCTGGCGGAGTATTTGTGTAAAAAGAACATGCTGAATGTCGGAGCAGTTCCAAATCACACTTCATTAAAAGTGTGAGAAAGGAGCATTTTGGACGGGACGGAATAAATGCACAACATCTTGAAATCCACTCGAGTTAAGAAGTAACAAAACTTAAGAAGAAAATGTAAGAATACAATGACTCCACATCAATGTCTACCATCTTGGATACCAGTAAACCTGCAAGGTCGTCGACTACACGTGCAGTCGCTCGAACTTCATTCAGAAAGCGTCCATTACGTAGCCTGGGAGAGCCGGGGCCACCGTGACATCACAGCTGAAACAACCCCGAACACCCAACCACCCATAAGCGAGGCTCCTTTGTGTTTACTCTGACTCAAACACATGTTGCAGGACTGATGTGGAAAAATCCAGACGTGAGCAGCTCAGATGTTCGAGTCATTCTTTGAGCTTTTCTCCTGGTACAGAGATGTGAGGGACGAGAGATGTGCTGAAGGCTCTGGGGAAAACGAGTTAGTGACATTTTCTTTCTCAAGCTAAGATTGAGCTTTTGTGCTCAATTATGAAAAACTCCCCTTATATTTGCTTCCCACTGTGTTGATGAATATTTGATTATGTATAATTCAAAACACTTTGTAAACTCTGTTTTTAAAGGTGCTACATAAAGTTATTATTAATATTACTACATGATTTAAATATATTTGCATGTATTAATGTTTCAAAAGGCTAGAATATGAAGCGCTCTGGATTCCTTTCACTTCGACATTTTTTCGAAGAGACAGCAGTGGTGTACTTGACAAAAACACACACAATGTAAGGAGGGTTTCAATAAAGCGATCCAGTGATGCTGCAAAAAAAAGAGAAAAAAAGGACAGTGAGGATTTAAAGCTGTCGTGCTTCTGAGAAAGTGCTCACACAGTCCCATACTAATAAAGACAGGAGAAATATTCTCAGCGCAACACTGCCATCAAGGCGTTCGCAGGGGGAACAGCGGTCTGCACGCCGGGGTTTCTCAACTCCTTTTTATCAAAGGCCACATGTGAAGGCTGTCAGATTGAGTTCTGGACCAATTAACCAGAACTACAAGCATTCAGCAAGACAGCATGGGGACGAGATGGCACTGTGCGCCTTTAACCAATGCCTGGAACATAACAGCCACTGATGCAGCCGTCAAGCAGCTGCTGCATGAAGTTAACGCAGGCTGAGAACTGCTCTCTTGTAGACGAGATGCTTTCTGTCCATTTCTCTCTCAAGTCTCTTCTCTCTCATCCCTTTCTTCGCAAAACTTGAGTTTGGCATCTAGCAAACAATCAAAACATTGGCTTGGAAGTTGTAATTGGGACGTACACCAGGAACTGAAAACAGCTTAAAGACACCTTTAGACTTACGAATGATGGAAGGAGCCTTTTTTCCATGAGTCAGCGACAGACTAGAAGGACCATGAACAGGCAACTCTGCTGTTTCTGAACCTCGTCTCTGTTTATCCAAAGAGGAGATATGATGTGAAACCCAACATTATTTTATTTTCAATGTTCTCTGTGTCGCTGGGATGCAGCTTCAAAAATTTCTTGTTCTTCCTGGAACCAGTGACGTCACTGCACGACAGGCTGTTCAACTCTGACCTTTCCCCTCACGCTCCAGGCGAGCCGGCGCCATGTTTGTTTTCAGAGGATTTCTTTGGCTCTGGCGGACCAAAAACCCCTCGTTACTGACAATCACACCATGTTGAATAAAATAAATGTTTAGATGTGGCGGATAACCACCTTGAAGACTTGGCAAGTACTGCTTTTTTGTGACGCAATGCATCCTGGTACATGTAGGCACTGCAAGAGCGGCTGTGTGGGCAGGACAACTCAGAAAACTCAGCTTCCTCCATCAAGCACAGCACAAACTGAGGAATTTATTTCATCAGTTGACTACAATTATTATCAACATCGACTGTTCATCCACATGAAAAGTGGTGGATTTTTCCCTTTAAGACAACGTCGCCATGGAGACAAAAAATATCGGCCAGTAAGTCATTCTTCCTTCGTGTGTCAGTCTTTCTAGTTTTGAATCATTAGCTTGTCTCATCAAGTGTTCTTCGAATCTTTTAGGGTTTTTTTTGTTCTGTCTTCTTTGTGTTGTTGACTTAACAGCTAAGACTATTCTCACCTGACAACATCTAATCTTATTTAAAAAAAAAAAGAATTACACCAATAGTGAATGATTATTATTGGTGCTATGATTTTGTATTATTTCTGAGAATAAAAGCCTTCTGAAAGTCCTGTATGAAAAGTGGAACAATGATGACAGCAGTAACAGACACTATGAGGACTATGATTAATCCCATCCCCTGTGTGGATTCTTCTCTGTCTTGTTTAATTCTTAAATGTCAAACAATGTAGCACAGTACACGTGTCAGCGTGTTTAATCACACAAAAAAGCTACTAGAGAAAAAATATAAATCCATACAGAAGTAACAGGTAGATCTGACAGACAGAATCAGCCACCAATCATCTCTATAATCAGCTTATTGCAGATGCATCAACATCAGCAAAAATGTTGGAGGAAGAAATATCAGTGGAGAATTGTCAGTTAGTTTGGTCTCCATGACAAAATTTGCCAATTTTTTAAAGAATATGTTTGGTGATACTTTCTCTTTTTTGGGGGGTCAGAAAATCCCAGATGCTGCAGAACAAACAACAAATTCAGTGAAGCCTCGTGTGTCGACTTCCTCGTATTGTAAATTATTTTGACTTTGTCCCTCAGACGCTGCACTGCTGCCACGATAACGCTCTACAGCAGCGGTTCTCGGCTGGTCGGTCGCGAGGCCATTTTGAGTGTGTGGGAAAAAAAAAAAAGGTTGAGTTAAAAAAAAAAGGCACACATGTGTGCACTAGCTGTTTGCTACCTACCCTTGTTGTCATAACAGCACAACTGTAAACATGGCAACGTTACAGCTCTGCTACGGTTAATATGTGCAAAGTAATCTTTATCTATATGTAATCCAAGAGAAGTTTGTATTTTTATTTAATTCCAGAGAACTCTGTCGTGTTTTTTGTTTTTGTTTATTTCATTTTCTACCAGTAGGAAAACACTAAGCCTTTGCTTTTAAAGGAAGCTTTAGCATATTTGTGAGATATTTTTAAAGATCTACATATTTGATAGAGACTTATTGGCTATTAGATGAGAGTCTCAGGGAGGAGGAGGGAAGTCAGAATAAAGAGAAACAGGCCAACCAAAGTCTCTGTCAGCCCCAACCTTTAAACTCTCACTGACTGTGGCCTTGGCATCATAAAATTCGACCTTGGTGGGGCTATCATTACCATTTTAGTAATAAGTCTAGACTGCTTTGCAGTTTGGACAAGAGCCAAGCCTTCACCCCGACCTTGAGCCCTGATTTATTTCAGACTTTACAAGTCTGAAAAAAATTCGGTGAATTTCAGCTCAGTCATCACGACTCAAAAGATCAGACAGAATGTAAGTGAGGCATCATTTTAAAACACGTGCACACAACTGATACCATTCACATTTGACAAACCGCTCACCAACACATCCAATCTGAATCTCATTTTGTACACACACACACACACACACACACACACACACTTTGCAAGACTGTTTTGCACAACATGAGCCAGGAGAGGTCGGCGGCAGGATCCTGCTGTGTGATTGGACCCAGCAGCAGCAGCAGCAGCAGCAGTGCAGTGGAGGATGTTCACACAGCTGTCTGTGGCTCGGGCTGTTTCCCAGCCCTTCGTCACCGAGCTGTCAGAGCGGTGAGGCAGCATCAGTCAGCAGCTCATTCCACTGAGGACCGCCGAGCGCTGCTTCAAGCCTTCATTCGTGTTGACCGCCATCCAGCTCCAAAATGTCTCATCCCAAAACACCACAGGCAGCACGATTAGCCACAGGCGGTCAGAGAGTTACTGAGAACTGCTTTAACATTTACGCATGATCTGCCTCACTCCTCTTCCTCCCTTTTCTACAGCCATAGAGCTGGGACGCAGCAATGTGTTTACAAACTGGCCACAGATTAAGGCTGACCATATAAATTCCTACGTGAAATGTTATTTTTTTAAAAACTAATTTTAATTCAGAGCCATAAATAATACAGACTATAATTTTCAAATCCACCAGACCGCTGCAGACACTCCAGGTTCTCCTCAGTGATTCTGAACAGACGGGGAAAGTGAAGCAGCCGTCTCAAACTGTAATGCTGATTGTAAGAGATCAAACTGTTTGATCACACTGATCATCACGAGCCTCCCTGCACATTAAGTACTGAGATGCAAGTGGGGAAACACAAGGAGACACTCAGTGAATGAAACGGGGAACAGATACACCAATGAACAGATCGAACAAATCAACAGCAACGCGCGTGTGTTACAACTGCAACATCGGGTGTTTTTGGACCAAACAGTTCTAGGAAGTTTTTTGGGAGGAGCCGTCCACTGGGGAGTTCCTGAGGAACCTTTGAGGGCTTTTTTCTGTTCCCATTTGCACCACCAACAGGAACCCCAACAACAGCTGCGCAAACTGGTCGGCAGGTGAAAACAAATGCAAATGTTTTTCAGATTAAAGTGCAGGATTGTCTAAATTAAACTTTCAACCAATAACCAATAATCAGTTTCTACTTTCAAAGGTACAGAACTTCAACAAAGCTTTAATACTGTGGACAAAACTCAACCATGCGGACCACAGGGTGCGACGGACGGAACGCTAATACTTGACTTTCATCACCAGCTATGAGGAGAACATTCACACGTGAACAAATGACCTCAACTGTGGCGTGCTGGAAACCAGGTTCTCCAACATGACCACGAGTTTGTTCGGCCTTGAAAAAATCAAAATAAATAAATAAAAAACAAAAAAAAATATCTCTGCTCCACACACTCATTCCTGCTGGACTCTGCTCCCTGTCAGACGACTTTACAATCTATAAAGAAACCAATACACAACATCCTGAGTCCCTGACAGGTTGGAAAAATGAATCGCGAGGCTCTAAAATGGAAACAATGAGGTGCCAGACGGATCAATTCTTTCCAGTCCAAGACTGTTCAGTCTCTGCGCGATACCAAAAAGAGCAATCATCCTTCGAACAAACACATTAACTCTACAAATAGTTGATGACCTGAGCACATTTTTCAGCCTCGAACAAAACATCTCTGACGAGGTGGAGGACTCTTGGAACTGCTCATTCATTGCATGTCACTACAGGCAGAAGGTTTCAGTTTAAGGAACGACTAAAACCAGCACGCCTTTTCTTTTGTCCCCCACAAGAGTTTTTGAGTGGAACAAAGAAGAAAAATTTCATTAACTTCCCTCATTTTACTCCAGTTCTCCCACTCCTAACAAAAGTACTTCACAGGCTTGAATTTAGTTGTGACATAGATTTTTAAGTTCCTGGTTCTCATCTATCGTTCTCTTTTTGCCTTTCCTGCTGATCCGCTGACTCTGCTGCTCACAGCTCACACAAAGAGCAGAGGTGACTTATTACCACTCCACCATTTTATCTTTTTTTTTTTTTAAATGACTTTTGCTAATTAAAAATTGTAAATTATTATTAGCCATCAGTATTTCCCAGCTCTTACCTGCGTTTCCTACACCATGCACCAGCAGCAGGATGTGCTTGTCTACTTGTCCAACTGGCCGAGAGCTGTCGAGAGGAGACCTGGAACCCTGGAGACAGAGACGACAAAGATGACGACAACTGCATCATTTCTTCAGATTTTCTTTTTAAAAGCTATTTTTTTAATAAGTGTCAGTGCAGGCTCGTCTACTGTACGTGTGGAGAATTCACACCCTCATGTCATTTACAAAAGTCATCATATTTTCACATTTTTGTGCTTTCTGTTCTATTTATGATCGATATTTTACCTAAGTATTTTTATTGCACCCTTTTTACACACATTTATATACATACATATTTTGAATAATATGTGCATATATTCTTGTTTTTGGCATCTTGAGCCAGAAGCAGTGAATCTTGAACCTTCACATTAACTGCCAATATAAAACAAAATCCTGCCCCTGCTGTACTCTTGCATAAAAAAAACCCTTTACTTGGAAAGAGAAGAGAGGAGAAGGTGAACACTGTAAGTGTCTAAATCTATCACAACACATTCCTGAGCATCTGATAAAATAAGCGCCAGGCAAGCACAGAGATTAGAATCACAGTCACCCTGCTAAAACTTTCCAGCTATCCTTTGAATGGTGCAAACAGACAACAGAAAAAAGAAAAACAACAACAACAACAACAACAAAAAACCTCTCATAATAAAGACACCACAAAGCCTTTTTTCTTAGTCAGTTAACACATCATCTAAATCAAGGTACAGAAAACACTGTCGTGAAATTCTAGCTCAGTGCTTTAATTAAATATGTTGCTTTGCCTTAAAGCTTTAAAGATCTCGTATATCTCTCTACTTAACTTTTAAGACCTTTATCTCCTGTTTTAGACACAGTTTTAGGATTATTTAGTCACAGAAAAAAAAAATATATATATATACTACAAAATACAAATACTGTTGAGCCTGAGCGTCTCCTTTGATGTGTGATTCACATTAGTCACTGATTCGTCATTAGTCGGGTAAGAGCCGAGAGGAGAGACTTCCAGACGTCTGCTCGGTGTCGGATAATTACAGGTGAAAACTCCTTTAATCATTTTCACCGCGAAGCTTTGATGAAAGGATTTCACTGGCCATTAAAAGCTAAAATTGTGTGCGGGACCAATTTCAGCCAGAAGTTAATGAGAGTCAACTGAGCTGTCAGCTGGCCGTCGAGACGCGCGAGGTTCCCAGGAAGCTGTCAGACGTCTGTCTGTCTGTAATGACAGCTGCTAATGACAAAGTGTCAAAAAAACAGCAACACTGAGTTCAGCGATAACACTTCATGTTTCACTGTCTGTTTGCTGCAGCGCTTCACCTCCAACAGCCGGCTGCTTCGTTAACACATCTATCTCTCTCCATCTTCATCTCTGGCTGTCGGATGCATTGGTACTCACACAGCGTTAAGCAGAGCTTGTCTTGTCTCACTGTATTGCTATGACAACCTATTTGTTTACTCACCATCAGGTCATCAGAGAACGAGGGCTCTTGACTCCTGGCAAGCCCAATAGAGCGCGGCATGTGATGATTTCCATCCATGTCGGAGTATTTCCCCGTCAGTGACGTTTCACAAAGTCTGGAACAACAAACACAGGCAGCAGGTGAGGACGGTGATGTCGTTACGACTGTGCAGGTAAAAGTCGTTCACTGTGGAAACAAGTTCAGCCTCTGCCATCTTTATCAAATGTCATCTAGTGACTGGCTTACCCTTTCCTCTGTTATCTTTCTCGTTCTTATTTAACATTTTCCAGCTATTCCATCTAAGAAAAAACTATTTCCACTCGTGTACTAACATTTCTGAGATAGTGTTGAAAAGTTGACGCGCCAAGCAAAGTGAATTACAGCGTCACAGCGACTGTGGCTTGGGAGGTGGAGCGGGTCGTCTGCGAGCATGCCAAAGTATCCTTGGGCAAGAAAAAATTAAATATCAAAATCAATTTTGGTCCCAGGCCCTTTT
>JAQLOL010000016.1:18170942-18191068 GCA_029783665.1 Naso thynnoides | reverse complement strand
CTTAAAAATAACTTTACCCGACTCGTTATCAGAGTTCGTGCTAAAAAGAAATGTTTTTAACTAATCTAGGTCTCTCTTCATGAACAGAAATGAACATTAATGTCATATTACACATTACATCTGAGGAAAAATGTGTATTCAATACATGAATTAATTGAAAAAATGTTTTTCCATTAACAAAACATTAAATATTGCCAACCATGTTTATGCATTTAAGACATCAAATCAGCAGTTCATGTTATAAAACTATCTCTGAGTTGCCGAGTTATTTTTCCGACATGAGAGGCCGTTTGCGTGAATCTTTTCAGTGAGAAAGTCGTTATTCCGACATCACATGAGCACTGCACAACAACTTCACCTCTGATGAGGATATTTCCACTTTTTTCTCACATTTTACAGACGAAATGATTTCTGGGAAGAATAATGAGCTGATGAAGACTCCTCACCGTGTGATGTACTGGAACAGCTCTTTAATCTCGGTGCTGACGGGCAGGTTGGCGTAGTCCGCGGGGTCGTACGCCCCTTCTAGAGCCCTGCTGGGCTCGTCATCGTCATCATCTGATTCCTCTTCATCAGAGTCCTCCTCCTCCTCGTCCTCCTCCTCTTCTTCTTCGTCCTCCTCATGCGGACTGGCCGCAGGCTGCCCACCGTTTGGCTCGCTGGCCATCAGAAGCCTGTTGTCTTTGTCAAAGTCGTCGCTGCCGCTGTTGGCCGACATCAGGCCGCGCCCCTTCCCGCTCCTCTTAGACTCTGACTGAAAAGACAGAATCTGTTAACAGCTTAAATAAACCTGATCCAACACAGATCCCTCTCTCTCTCTCTCTCTCTCTCTCTCTCTGCATACGAGTGAAAATTTGAGTGTGTGACAGGGAAAAATTTGGGGGGCAAACTGCTGAGAGACTCGGAGTTCTGACACCAAGGCTGGTAAAATACACAGATTTTTTTTTAAAAACTCAGATACTTACAGATCTGTTCTCTTCATGTTCAGTCAGCCGCTTAAACCGGCCGTCACTAACAAGTAACTATGTGAGAGGGAAACCTGCTGCATGCTCCTTTAAATGATCCAACAGTTGCTCCTTAGCGGGACAGACCAAGTCAACCAACAAAATCCATCTTCAGATGACGGAAGACACTAGTGTAAATCTTTGAGCATCAAACTATTGAAACAGACCGGCACACATCTACTCTATATACACACTTACATTCTGAATATGGTGAAGATATAATCACATAAACAATCTGAATCTTACACCGAAACACGAACATGGACTGATACAGTTAGACAGCAAAGAACCATCATAAATACTTTTCTCACAAAATAGAAACTTATGTTCATGCCGCAACAAACACGACACCATCTTCACATACAGAAACTAAATTTAAATTACTTTTAGTTATAAACCAAATCGAAGCATAAGGTCTGCAGCATGTGTACAGGAAATACTTGCAATGAGGAGTAAAATTATTATTATTATTATTATTATTATTATTGTCTTTTCTTACCCTTGAATATTCTTACTGGTTCTATCTCTTTTAGATCACTTAATGTTTTTACAAACTTGGGTCCATTTCAGTAGCTGGGCTCCTGTGTTTCCCGGGTTCTTATGAGGTCTTCGGATGTGTTTTTGGGTTAATTCACGTTTTTTTAACGGGTTCTTTTGCTGTTGGAGTTTGGTTCTTTTGTATTGTGCTCTTGCTTTGTTCTTGTATACTGTACATAGGTCAAAGCACTTTGTAAACCCCCGTTTTTTGAAAGTGCTACACTAACAGTGAGTGCGTTAACATCGAAAATCCATGTTTAAGTGTGGATGAACAAATCTCAGTTCACGGTTTCAGCTACTGCGTGTATTTTAAAAGGGCAGCTCATTGTTCTGACTGCCTAATGTTACACAATGTGCTGTGGGAACTTCAGCTGCAGCCAGGCAGGATGTTGCCGGTGAGAACCGGCGGGTCTCACCTGACGCTGGCTGCGGGGAGTCGGACTGTAGACGCTCGCCACCTCCTCGGAGTCGATCACCTCCAGGCTCTCGTCGTACGGCTGGTTCTTCAGCAGTCTGGTGCCTTCGTCCCGGTCAGCTCGCTCCATGGGACGCTAGCGGATCAGAAGCAGAATCCGACCCCCGTTAAACACATTCATTTCCGTGTTAGGTGTGTTTTAGAACCGACTCAACCGAATATCTGCCCAGTTTACCGTTACTGACCTAAACTCCAGCTAACGTTAGCCACATAGCATTAAAAACGGCTAACAACAAACTGAACAACGGAAGCGTTTGCATCAGCCGAGAAACACAAACACGAGTTGTGCATTTATTTAAGCTCGTGTAAATATTATCTAACTCTGTGTGTGTGTGTTGTAAATGTTTCTAATGTCTCTCTAATGGTCCGAGTGCAGTAATTCTGAGCTAAAGTCTTTTCCAGCAAGCGCAGCTAGCGGAATGCATGTATCCTAGCAACGGTCCTAGGTGGTCGCCAAAGACCCACGAAAAATCTCGCGAGAGATCGTTGAACCCGAAACCATGAGCGTTCGTTCACCCCAACAAAATGTTTTTTGTCCGTAATCTTGAAGAGACACCAATCAAATTATCATTGCATTTTCAAAAACAATTAACTTGTACAAAGCACATCAACTTTATGGATACAACGCACACAAATCTCGCGAGAGTGTCGCAGATATGTTTTCTCCTTCGGCCACGCAATGCATCCTGGGAATTTATTGCTGTAACCTGTTGCAAAAAATGAGTAGGGGAACAGTGCCATCCATCATGATAGAACTGTGAAACAACAAAAGGAGAAAATTGAGGAGGTTATTTGAATTTTTTTTTCTAGTTTAAAAAAAAATATATATATATATTCAAAGTCTAGGAGTTAGGGGGAAAACTGTGATATCATGTTCCAATTTCTTAAACGATATTATGAGGAAAATGTCTTTGTTAGTCGATTTACATTTGTGAATATTAGGTTTTGCTTGAAAAGAATGAAAAGAATAAATAAGAGTAGTGTCTCTAAACTGTAGCAAGAGGCTGAAAGGAATATCACAACAGAAACAGGAAGAGATGTGCCTAACAGTATTCACCTGGAAAAGGCCCATCATATCACCATTTGAAATCCACTTCATTTATATGCCCATAGCCTACATAAGAATTCCTTAAAATCCCTAAATTCATAAAAATAACACTATAAAATACACTAGTAATCACAGAAAAATGCATAAAAAAATGTAATCATCCAAAAAAACTACAAAGAGAAAAATCTGTAAACTGTTGTTCCCTTTATGTGCATTCATTGGCACATCCAGCAGCGTGAGTGACGTTTCGAGTGCAATGCTCTTCTTCAGACAATCAAATAATCAATGATACTTTAATTATTCAGACAGATTTCATGAGCACAGCTAAATATGCGGCTGAATAATGATTTTTAATGGTTATTAACAGGATAAAAGAAATCAAAGGTGGCTGTAGCTCAGTATGTAGAGTGAGTCGTCTAACAATCAGATTGGTGTTTTGTTCTCCAGCTCCTCCAGCCTACATGTTGCTTTCGATGGCTGTACCATTAGCATGCGAATGAGCTCCTGATGAGCATGTTGGCTCTCTGTAGAGAAGCCACTTTTCCTTTAGTGCTTGAATGGGTGAATTCTGAATTGTGTCGCAAAAGCACTTAAAGTAGTCAAAAGACTAGGAAAACGTTTGATATGGACACAGTCCATTTACCAAAAGGTCTGCACACTGCTGGCCTCTCAATGAGCACTGCAGAAAGATCTTCCTCAGTCAGATGTGGCAGGAGACCGTTGTTTCTACCACGGGTGAAAAACAACAACAAAAAATGGGCAACACAGAAACAACAAAAGAGGGCGACCAGATAAACAAGGCAGATTTATCAGGAAGCAGAAAACAGAAGTTTACAAGAACTTAAGAAGTTTAAACTTCTTTTTTTTTAAAAAAACAAATGATACAGTTTTTTAAGACAATACTTTTTTGTGTTTCACCGTGTAGCAAAGTATTTAAAAACTTTGGCAGAAATTTGCTAAAAAATGAATGATAATTAACAAACTGTATACACGAAGGATGTAAAATTTTCATTTGAAAAAATATTTACTAACAATCAGGTCTTTCCGGAAACAGCATGGCAACAGGCAACAGACACGTAAAGAGACTGTCTTAATTTAGGCCTATATTAGGTGAGGCAGACAGGACTATTGACAACTTTGTTCATACAATGACGTAAATTAAAACAGGACGGCGCTGTCCCTGGCCGCACCACTCTACTTGTTCGATTACATTACGGCTCCAATTAAGTGTTTTTTTCGAGAAATAAATGAAGCAAAGTTAACTTTGTTTAGGTTTCCTAAAGAGGCAAGCACTGGAATAAAGTTGACAGTGTTCCTGCTTCCCAGCCAGCAAAAGAAAAACACCACAGTACGCATTTGTTCAGTACTCTTCCTCAACATATGCACCACTGTGAAGTTAGTTTCAGGTAGGCTATTCGAGAGTAAACAGACACTGCCACTGGATACGGATATCCAGTGTTAAACTAACTTCACAGCCGTACAGAACTACACAGCTGTGTGGTGCAAGCTGGATTAATGGCTAAACTGCTGCTTAAGGGCAGCGCTGACCCGACAATATTTGGCTGTGTTGAAGACTCAGAAGCGCAGCTTCTAATTAACATTTTATCACTGTCCAATGGTGTTTATCTTGTGTCAGTAACTGGACAAAAGGGGGTCGTGACGACAGCAGACTGGGCTCACAGGAGGCCGGCACAGAGGCAGGCAAGAGTCAGGAGGAAACTCATACAGATCATTTTGACAGAATGCAAAAAACACAAGGAAGACAGAGGATGAGAGGCAGTTTCATGAAGATCTATAGACACTACTGTTTGGTCAATTGTGTCTAACCTGCTCTGTAGGAGTTGAAAATTGACAACAAAGACCCAAACATTAGTAAAAAATGGCCTCTTCATTACTGGGTTTTGGCACCCATCCCTACTCCTCTGTGGACTCTCATGTGTGCGTTCATATTTCCTCTTTCAGAAAATCTTTTGCCACAAAGTTTGCAAACAAATGGTTTCTCTCCCGTGTGAACTCTCATGTGCTTTTTCAAATAATCTTGTTCTTTAAATCTTTTATCGCAAAGTACGCAAGCGAATGGCTTCTCCCCCGAGTGGATTTTCATGTGCCTCTTCAAATGTCCTTTTTCTGTAAATTTTTTTCCACATAGTTCACAAGCAAATGGTTTCTCTCCTGTGTGGACTCTCATGTGTGTCTTCAAATATCCTTGATGTGAAAATCCTTTACCACAAAGTCCACAAACAAACGGCTTCTCTCCTGTGTGGAATCTAATGTGCTTCTTCAAATAATCTTGTTCTCTGAATCTTTTGCCACAAAGTTCACAAGAGAATGGCTTCTCTCCTGTGTGGACTCTCATGTGCGTCTTTAAGTTTCCCTGTTCTGAAAATTTTTGGCCACAAAGTTTACAAGCAAAGGGCTTCTCTCCTGTGTGGACTCTCAGGTGTGTCTTTAAATTTCCTTGTACTGTAAATTTTTTGCCACAAAGTTCACAAGCAAATGGTTTCTCTCCTGTGTGGACTCTCATGTGTGATTTCAAATTCCCTTGTTCTGAAAATTTTTTGCCACAAAGTTCACAAGCAAATGGTTTCTCTCCTGTGTGGACTCTCATGTGTGAGTCATAAGGTCCTTTTTGGTAAAAGATTTTACCACAGAGAGAGCAGATAAAGGATTTTTTTCCAGAGTTGTATACTTCATTACTAACAGTGGTTTCCACATATTTCACAACATTTACATCTGACCCAGTTGCCAGCATCTCCTTCAAGTCATCATAGTCCTCAGTTTCAGGTCCAGATTCTGACAACGGTTCCTGCCAATCGTGATAATGGTCTTCAGTCTCAGAAGCGTCTGAAACCTTTCCATCAGTATTTGGTTGCAGATAACCGGACATGCCCAGGAAACTGACAGGATTTGATCCTCCACAGTCCTCTTCATCGGTTTCTGTTTTTATCTGTGTTGTTGAGCTGCTGGCTGGAGACTTTGCCCCTCTGTCCTCAATTTGACTTTGATGAAGCTGTGAAGAGCAAGAGTCCTCCTCCTCATTTTCACTCTTCACTGTGACAGCAGTAAACTTGAACCTGCTGATATCGGCGTCCTCCAACGAATTATGCTGCTTTCCATCTTGACCAGCAAGAAGTTCCCCCGGTTCCTCTTTGACGTGTACAGGCTTTGGCACCTGCTCATCCATGCTGGGACTCCTCTCACGAGGAACCTTTTTCTTAACCATCAACAGCTGTTGTACATCTGCAGGGAACACTTAAGAACAAAAAATATTAGCAGCTATTTTCTATGAAACTAACCAAATAAACAATTTAAAATTAGTATGATCTAAACAATAAATGGGAAAAATGAAGTTTTCTTATCCAGAATTCAACAGTGGTTATTAGAAACTTCATGTTCATTGAAAGGAATAGATTTGGAGAAGTGGATGCGAGCTCAAGATCATACCTGTCTGACTTGTGTCTCTATAACGCTTTGAAAGCTTCGACTTTTTCTGTTGAGACAAGCACATAAATTATAAATATCTCCTCTCCCTGAAACAGTTTAAACAAATAATAATAAAGCTAGATCATCCAACATACAGGGACCGCCGTGAAGTTAGTTTAGGTTGGATATTCGACAGACTCTCTCGATTTAGCAGCGTCAATTTAAAATGCTGTTGGCAGTATGGGACGGTGAACTCTTCACCGCAAGACAGGGCTTTCTTTTAGGGATCACCAACAAATTACTCCATCAATGACGCAAAGCCAATGTTATTTTGTGACCCAGACAGTCAAAATCAGTGATGGATCGTATTATGACATTTTGTGCTCAATAGCCTCCAGGTCATGTGACTGACAGTCAAATCAGTGCTGGATCGTGTTACTAAAATTAGTTGGTAAGGATTCACTTCTTTTTTTTTTTATTGTATTGTAATACTCTTCATTTTTTATATGAATATTTTTAGGGAAAAAATAGCATTTTTGCTCAATAGCTTCCAGGTCATGTGACCTACACAGTCAGAATCAACGCTAGATTATACCAGACCCTCAAGAAAAACGCAGAGTGTTTTTGTGATTATTGCGGCAAAAATCCTTGATTATGTGGCAAATTTCTTAAAAAATGCGATGGAATATGCAGGGTTGTTATGTGATTCTATGCTGAGAAACTGCAGGAATTTGCTAAATTTGCAGGAACTTGAGAAACTTGCAAAAAGTTGCTAATACTGTGGGAGCTGGCAAAAAATACAATTTGATGAAAAAGGAAAAAAAAAAGTGATTCCCTTAACACCCTGTTCTAACTAGGCTACTACCTAAATGTAAAAGAGTCATTTATGACTTCCTATGATAAGCAAGCACACTACATCACAGACTGCTGGGAATATTTCAGCTCTCATCTTGTTTTATTTCATCGTTGTGTGTCCCTGAGCATTTGTGGTTTCGTTTTTCTTCTTGCGCGAGGTGACGATGCTCCAAGTCTGGCCATATAAAATGTTCCCAAGGCAACAGAGAAAAAAATGGCTGCTCCCATGTGAAGTAAGCATGCAACATTTTTCAACTTTCTGCGGAGATATATGCGACATTTTTTCAACAAAAATGAATGACTAAATCATGCAAACCCCACATATTTCGCGTATTTTGCGTGGAAAGCAGTGATTTTTCCGGCAAAAGCGCGGCGTCTTTGAAAAAAATGCGACCCCTGCATAATTATGCGGGCTTTAGCGGATTATGCATTAAATCCCACAGTCACATTTTTCTGGAAGGACTGTCATACTACTACATTGGTTAAGTAGGACACAACTCTTTTAGTGTGTTATAATACTCCTTATATTTTAGATGAATATTTATACAGAGAAATAAGCATTTCTGCTCAATGGCTCTCAGGTCATGTGACCTAGACAGTCCAAAAAGGGCTGGATCATGTGACAACACTGTTTAGTTGGGACACACCTCTTTTAATTCTATTAAATGCGCCACATATTTCCTTTTCCATATTTTAAATAATATGAAATATAAGCAGCATTTAAAATCAAATCTAAAAAGATGTGTCTTAACCAACCAGTGTAGTCACGTGATCCAGCACGTTTGACTGTGCAGGTCACATGACCCGGAAGCTGTCGAGCAGAAAACGCTAAACACCAACTCACACGTGGGTCGATATTCTGATGAGTGTACTGACTCATTTGGAAGTGAGTTAATGCAAGAAAACAGTAGTTACCGGAAACTGTGAGCGTTTTCCGTTGGCGGATCTGTGACCACTCCTGTCCGCGGCGGCGGCGGCGGCGGCGGAACCGGCTGCTGCTTTAGCTGCTACGGCCGCATGTATTGACGGAACAGCATCTGCTATTAGCCTCACGTTGTTCCGGGTTCGGAATCCCATCTCAAACTCCATCATGTCGCCTGAAATGTAGTCCTCTGGCCTGAAATGTGCGCTACAAATGACCGCGTTTTTCGTCACCGATGACGCAGTGAAGTCTTTCCTCTTCGCCTGAACAAAACGCACCCAGGCCCGGAAGCTACCTCCACTGGTTCTCTTGTCAGGGAAGCGGTGGACGCGATGTCCAGACAGGCAGGTGTTTGTGCAGCCTGCACAGACACAATAATTCACCATTTTATACACAAACAGTCGAGAAAACCAACCGGAAAAAAAACCTCTACTCCACGAAACAGACCACTCAAATCCACTACGACCGCAACCACGCCTTGTTCACGCACAGCCGGGTTCCGCGTCTCCCTCCGGCTACGTCATATCACGTGGTTAAAAAAAAAAAAAACGCAGCCAAAACTTATTAACTCCAACATTAACCCTTCAAATTTTTAGTAACGTTTATTTAAATTTTTTTTAAAAAAGAAAAAACTGCCTGATGCTCATTGAATCACAAGAAAAACACACATTCACCCACTATTAATCGGTCCGCACACACAAAGGCCTCTTACTGGACATCGCTCTGAGTAGATCCGGGTTGTGTCAGGCGCTGTTTGCCAGACCGTTACCGGGTCGCCGTCGCCTCCTCTGCATCCCCGGGGGCGAGCGGGTCCCCGCAGGCAGCGGAGCGAACGGCGGGAGAGGCGACAGAGCGCTGCGGGAGGCACATAGAGGCTGCAGGCGGTCAAACACAAACGGATCGTGACTCCATCAGCGGGTTGGAAAAAAAACGTTTTCCGAGGCTGGTCGGATGCAGAGTTCCTCCGTACAGCGAGTTCCCCTCGTGCTGAAGCGGGAAGACTTTCTTCTTCTTTTTGTTTTTTTAACGGCAGCTGGCAACCGGCGCATGAGGTGCGCACCGCCTGCTGCTTTGGAGTGGGAAACGGAGTTTAAATTCAACCAATTAACCAAGTTTGTCAAATAAACCTCTCGGCTCACTTGGCAGATTCATTAGACTGTCAATATGAGTGACCTGTAGTCCAGTCTGTCTAAGCTCCTCCTTCTTTTGAACTATTGTTTTCTCAGTGAGACATTAAAATGTGAAATATGTTCTTATGCAAAGTGTAGGCTGCTGTTGAAACTGAATGACTTAATCTCATCCTGTGGCAGATGACCTCTTCCTCCCTTGTCCCACCTAATTCCTTAGTGTTGTATTTATATTAGCCTACTGATAAAACCTTACATAAAACAGTCTTCCCTTGTTCTGTGGTGTCTTCTCGTAAAGCTTGTTTTGATGATGCATCCACCTCTTTATTACCTTTCAGGCCTGTATGTGCTGGAAACGACATAAATTCAAGGAGCAGGTCTTGTTGTGTGAGTCTGCGGTGTGCTTGTATTGCTGCGAGCGGGATATCTGGACGAGGGGAGTTGAAGGACGTCAGGCTCTTTAAAGCTGACACAGAATCGGACCGAATTAGTGTTTCCTGGCTCATTTAACTCTACCCACTACAGGGTCAGCCAATGCAAAAATGTAAAATTAACTATAACAACAACAAAAAAAGATGATTACAAAACTGAGATTACTATAAGTTAAACAATGAGCCTTGTTTGTGGCTTTTATTCAGCCTGTCCTCTCAGTTCAGAGTTCATTTTGGAGCTTTGATCAGCTTTCAGCCAAACGCCTTGTCCCTGCAGCGCCAGTCCCAATGACAGAATGAAACCGCCACCGCAAAAAGAAAGAGAATAACAAATCTTTACAACCGCTAATATTAAAACATGCAAACAAAACACAAAAGCAAACAGAAAAAAAATAAAACAGAACATCAAATTGATGCAACAACAACATTTTTTTCAATGTTGTTTTCTTTTTGTCATTGTGTTTTATCAGTTTGTTGTTGTGTCTTCTTTTTGCAGTAGCGGTTTTTTGTTTTGCAGTTGTGTTTTCTTATTTGTGGTTGTGCTTAGTGATTTGTTGTTGTGTTTCCCTTTTTGTTATTGTGTTTTCCCAGTTGTGTTTACATTTTGTGATTGTGATTGGCACTTCATAGCCTCTGTAGGGATCACCGTAAAACCAAATGTAATACACACAACAGCCTTCGACACACAAGCAAACTGTTTCAGGGTTTATATCTGTTTCAATTCGCCATTGTTCTAAAAAAACAAACAAACAAACAACACACACAAAAAACTCTGAGGAAAAAAAATGTGTGCACCTGTTGTTTCACTCCTCACCTCCAGGTCGCAGCAATCTCTGAGTATAAACTGAAAAGCCTGACCGGAAATGAACCGAGCCGGAAGTCTCGTTGGGTCATTGTGCTCCCGGACTGGCGGCGGGACAGTTGTGTTGTTAGCATTGTTTCATTGTTTCGAGGCGGCGGAGCTGCAGGTAAAAACCTCCAATACGTTATTTACATTTCTTTCACTGGTAATTAAACGCAAAGCCGAACGGAGGCCAAAAATAAACGCGAAGTGCGCCAGCGTTAGCCTCCTCAAGAGCTCTAATGCTAACATGCTAACTAGTTAGCTCCGTGTTAGCTTCGGCTAGCCGCTAATAGTAGCTGTAGCCTTCGCTCCCTGACAACTTAAATGTTTTGTTTCAGCTTTCGTATTTAAAATCATGGTTACTTATAGGTACTTAATGAGTTTTGAGAAAAAAAAGTGTTTGTTTTAAAGGACCCAATGCTAATAAAGCTCACAGGCTAACTGCTAGTTAATGTTAAGTTTCTTACTGTGTTGAATACTCCACCTACACTCAGATAACTTTGACCTCCTTTATTTATCAGTTTTCTTAAACATTTTCAGATTTGCCAAACTCGGTGGTTTCAGTAAATAACGTGCAGTCGATATGAATCTTTTGGTTTCTGTTCTTGCGTCAGTAAGGAGGCGAAGCTCGGCACACACAGCGACACAGGCAGCCTCCGAGACGAGGACCGAGGCTCCACAACACGTCGCTGAGATTAATAAAGCACTTTTACTCTGACAGGAGAGCAATAAAACCTCAAGAGCACAGTGTTTTTAACTTGGAGGCACTGCTGCAGTAAAGTAAAGGAAAAAAATCTACTATGTTTAAAAACTTCAAGGTTAAGGCTGACACATAAAGTGACTGGAGAGTGGTCTTCAGTAAATGGGCTCACTGCTGTTAGTATGTCATTATTTTGCATCAAGGGGAAATGTAAGAATTGTCTCTCTAATGTCCATCGCCACACATCTCCATTATTTTCCTCTCCTTCCGTTACACCAATGTCTCTACTACGTGGTTAAGCTTGTAACTGAGCAGAAGCATCAGTGACATTTTGAAGCTACAGATTTCTTTTGTTGTGAAATTCTTTACCTTTACGTGTTCTCCAACGCAGCGTTTTGACGCAGTTTCTCCGAGGAGTCTGTTAGACAGCACAGTCACGTATTTAGGAAATGTGAAACTTTGTACAGTTGGTCAAATCATACGATCCTCTCGTCTGTATGTTCACATTCAAAACATTAAACCTCAAATTACTCTCAAAGTTCTAGCCAGCAGCTCGTTGTGCCTGTTGTGAGTTTGTACCTCTTGATATTGAAGTCAGTGGTGTGTGTGTGTGTGTTTGTAGTCCAATGGGAGACAGTGATGATGAGTTCGACAGGAGGAGGCGGGATAAATTCAGGAGAGAGAGAAGCGACATGGAGAGGTCAAGAGAACGCGAGGAGAGGAGGAGGGACGACTGGCCCGACAGGTACGCGCGCCTGAGCGCCAAAGCGGACCCGTGTGTGTCAGACATGTTTGAGTAATAGTCGCGTGTGTTTCAGGGAGTGGAACCGTGGCAGGGAGAGGAGGAGGGATTACGACCGTGGTCGCAGAGAGAGATTTTCTCCACCCCGACACTTGAGTCCCCAGCACAAACGCATGAGGAGAGACTGGTGAGTGCGATGAGTGCCTGCACAGGCGAACAGGAAACATCATCCCAGCGTTCGCTCTCTGAATGATGTTTGAACTGTCCAGGGACGACCACCGGGGGGAGCCGTACCGCTACGACCTGCCGTACGGAGGGGGTGTGGCACCGTTTCCGGGGGCGGGGCCTCAGGGCTGGCACCCAGACCTGCCCCACCTTCACCCGCATCATGGAGGTCACCCACTGCAGGGCAGGTGAGGTTTGCATTAGCTCTGGCAGCTTTTGAGGTAAAAAAAAATCCCCCAGTACAGTTTTTCGGTATGAACGCACAGAACCCTCCCAAACATGGGGGAGGCCTCCTCCATTATAACTCTAATTTCACACTGCGCTGACGAAATGCAGCACAAGGAAAAGAAATGGATGCTTCCCAGAAGCTCAGCGTGGCTGTAACGTTCTTAAGAAACATATCAAGACGTTGGAGGACTATCTGGAAAAAAGCTGTAACAGCAGAGGTGTTTGATATGACGATAAAAATGTGTCCACGATGTAGATCATTTACATAGCGTGTCAACGCACATTCTATCTGTTGCAGTTCTACACTCGGACACAGAACCAAGTCACAGTACTTGCTGCTCCGTTCCACGCCATGCCTTCCATAGATGCACGCAGATAAACTAAACACAGCAAACCTGTGGTGCCCTCTTCCCTCCACTTTTATTAACTACGGCTGATACGATTTTCATCAGTTGTGGAGGTCCTAGACTGGCTGGAAAACTTAACGACATTGCGTCCGGGTTAATAAAATCATCCGCTGGTCTGTTATCAGCCACAGCCGGGACGTTTGCATCAGGAGGGATGGAGGCTTTCCATTTCTTCTGTCGTTAACTACACTTAGTGGAAGTCCAAGAGGAGTTCAGAGTGTTTACACGGCACTGTTTTGGCTGCCATGTCTGATTCGACGCCTGGACATTCATGCCTTCAGTGATGTCGGGAGAACGTCAACACTGATTGGCTGTCGTGTTAAAGTGTCAAATTCATCCAAAGAGTTCAATATATTTTTCATTTTAATTTGTTTACTTTGTAGAGCCTGCAGGTAGTTTATAAAACACATTTACTCTACATGTAAATTTTTGGAATTTGATGATTGAGAAAACAATCGTTTTTGAGGAACCAAACATTAGCCCTCCATGTGTTTGTAAACAAAACTGTTGGCCCTGCATTTGCTGTAACGAATTGTGATAAAATCAAAATCATGATTCTCCCAGGAAAGAAATCTTAATATGATGCTTTTTCCGTATCGCCCGGCCCTGCGTAAGAGATTTGCTCCTGATGTGTCAGATTTTTTTTTTTCCCCAGGATTTAAAATCAGATGTCTCTTTCAGGTTGGGCATGGTGGATCCAGACCTCCCTCCTCCTGGTCCTCCCACCATGAGGACCTTCAAGGTGAGTGAAGCCAAAACTCTCAAACTCAAACTGCTAGCCATGTTTGCAGCATCGCCTCATGACAGACATAACGTGTGTGTGTGTGTGTGTGTGTGCGTGCAGGAGTTTCTGTTGAGCATGGAGGACAGTGTCGATGAGACGGAGTCAGTGAAGCGCTACAACCAATACAAACTGGACTTCAGGCGACAGCAGCTGCAGGACTTTTTCCTTCAGTACAAAGACCAGGAGTGGTTTCGCTCCAAGTATCACCCCGATGACATCGCAGCAAGGAAGGCGGAGTCTCTGGCCGCCCTCAAAACTCGGCTGGGCGTCTTCCTCTTCCTGCTGGATAATAACTGGCTGGATAACATGTCGCTGGACATGGACCATGCGCCCGCCATCATCAAGCTGCTCGATGCAGGTAGAGACAGATGAAAAGAGAGAAGTTGTGTGACTTGAATGTGACTTTTCAACAGGGTTCAAGACTTTGACTTTCTATGTCTAAAGTCCTCAAACTGTCCTCTTGGGTCTCACTGTCTGCCCTGTCTTTCTCTGTAGCCGTAATAAAGATGGAGGGAGGAACAGACTTTGACTTGCAGGTCCTGGAGGTCCCGGCGACGCCTGTGGTGGCTGGCGGAGAGTCGAGCAGCAGCAGCGGTGGAGGAGGAGGAGGTGGGGAGAAGAGTCAAGGAGATATGAGCGGAGGAAACACGAGCAGTCAAACTGGTTCAGAGCCAACAGCGAGCCGGACAGAGGAGACGACGAGCAGAGAGATGGACGACACAAAGAAGAAGGTCAGAAACGTCCTGCGGTCTGTCAAGCTCTCGAATCCGATTGGTTGGTTTGTTAAGGGGGGTCATTTTTCATTGATATGACAACGTGCTTCTCTGGTTACTCCTGTTCAACAAACAGGACAAGGAGGAGGAGGAAACAAAGCAGAACGGTGAAGACAAAGACGACGAGGAAGAGGAGGAGGAGGAGAAGAAGGAGGAAGAGGAGGAGGAAGAGAAGACAACAAAGAAAGTGAGTCGTTCATCTGGTGATGTCAGTGCAGAGGCACCGATGATGGCACCGGTGTTAACCCCGCCCCTTACCTCTCAGGGCAGGAAGAGGAAACGCAGTGTGTCGGCCGACAGCGGCGAGGGCAGCGCCTCCGACTCTGATTCCTCCCACTCTGACGGAGAGAAGGAGGAGGAGGAGGAGAAGGAGGAAGAGGAGGAGGACGGAGATGACGGTATGAACAAGTTTTCTGCACACCGGCACAGTTTTACCGTCAAAATCAGGAATGACTTTAAAAAACAAACATAAAAAAGACAAAGAAAAGATGCAGAAAAGTTTTTCCTGAGCAGACAGTCGTTCTGTTACCATTGCGAACAGAAACTAAATAAAACAACTCATTCAGAAAAATGAAGGATTCTGAAAAAGATGAGTGTAAAGTTTTCAAAAATGAGGAAAAACTTTATTTCCTCCTGCACCGTGTTTAAAACGTACTTATTTTTAATGTGTGTGTTAGAGCGTCGTAAAGAGCGAGGAAAGGAGAGAGAAAAGGAAGTTCCAGCGAAGCCCCGCCCCCTCCATCTCACCACCTCCTTGTTTATCCGAAGCATCCCGCCAGAGGTGTCCAAGGAGGAGATCACTGCTGTGAGGACACACACACACACACTCCCTCTAACACACACATACCCGTGCACAGTACCTGACTCCTCCACTAACGTGATTCGTTTTCCCAGTTGTGTCGCAGGTACCCGGGCTTCCTGCGGGTGGCGCTGTCAGACCCTCAACCTGAGAGGAGGTGAGTGTTGGAGTGATTCCCGTTGAGGCAGTTTGGGTTTTTTTGTTTGTTTGTTTGTGCTGCTCACATTCAAACATCAGAGAGCTCAGCGTGAAGTCTCGTGAGCTTCAGGGACATTTTTAGCACGGAAGAAATCTGTGTCGAATACTTACCCGGGCCTTCATCCTTAATCCTCCACTGCTTCTCAAGCGTCAAGTTTTTCTGCTGATGCGAGGAAAGTTTTTGAATCTCATAAAAGGGAACTTTAGGACAATTAACTGCCTGTCTCAGCTCAAAAAGAACCGTAAATCGTAGGAATGCATTTTACTAAGTTGCACACAACAGCAGCTTTAGTAAAACTGTCATGTTTTATGGAGAAAAAGTCCTCTGGTTTTCCCTCTAATGTCTTTTGACTCCTTTGTCTGTCTGCAGCCTTTTATTTAGCAGCGTTGTCCCCGACAACTACACGCCAGTCTAAAGCGGGGTCCACGCTACAAGATGATCGGGATGATTTTGGGCCCGATTCTCTGCTTTCAACCAAAGGCCCGATTATCATATAGTTCTATAGATTATTTTGCCACATTTTCCTGTTGCGTGAGGTGTGTCGAAGGTGATTTTACCCCCCCCACCCCCACCCCCGATCTGGTCAGAAGACAATCAGGGTTGCCCCAATTTGAAATCGTAAATATTAAACATGTTCAGTGTTCTTGATCAGAAATCCTGTTATGTGTGGGGGGAACACTGAGGACAGCCGTGCATGCACTCTGTGGATTGTCACGTGGAAAGGAACAGTAACCAATCAGGAAGCAAGCTGACTGAAGGCAGAAGCACATCAAACAAAGCCGCGTCGATAATGATAAACGTATAACGTATGACAACGTATAAACATGAGTGAGATGAACCCCATAAATGGAGGACCGACTTGTCAACAACATGAGTGTTTATACTCTGTGTCCTGTAAAACACGCTACCAGCAAACTGCACAGGGAGGAGGTGGACCGAAATCGCTACCGCAGTGGGTGTACCAGGTAGCTAACCTGGCTAACCAGGCTAGCTACCAGGTAGTCCGCCATGTTTGTTTACTCTAAAGTCTCGTTTGACGTGAGAGATTTCAAGTTTTGAGGGTCGAGACTCTGGTTGTTGGTGGACGTAGTCTGTTAGTGTGTGGTGTGCTGTGTTGGTCATCTTGCAGCACGTCACACACAATAAGAACACAACCGTGAAAGCTGTCATTATTTGTCATCACGTGTGGGGTCTCCTCCTCCTCCTGGCCTTTTTTCCATCAGCGTCCTCTTTACAGTATCGCCGTCTCTGTCATGAAGTCAGACTGTTGAATCCAGTGACGTTCCCCGATGTCTCGGCTCCGGTTCTGGTGTCTGTCAAGCCTCTTCTGATAGCGGACAAAGCAGCAACACCTCAGTCTGCAGGCAGCCTACATGTGGCTTTCAGGAACCTCCGTGAATCCCAGAATTGAGGCGGAGCAGTTGTAGAGCGTTGGAGGAAAACCGCAGGACGTTTTCTCCTTAAAAAATGACCCAGTTTTGCTAAAATTGTGACATATTATGTGCGTTGTTAAGTTTCTTATTTGAAACCTCGAACTGCAGTCAAGTTACATATTGTTGCTCTAATATTAATGTGTGTTTGTGTGTCAGGTTCTTCAGGCGGTGCTGGGTGACGTTTGACCGTAGTGTCAACATAAAGGAGACGTGTTGGAACCTACAGAACATCAGGGTAAACACACACACACACACACAGGAACACACACTCATTGCAGTGACACACACTGCTGAGTGTAATGCTCCTCTGCTCTCTCAGCTCAGAGACTGTGAACTGTCGCCGGTGGTCAACAGAGACCTGTGTCGACGCGTTCGCTCCGTCAACGGTCTGACGCACCACAAACCAGTGGTCAGGAACGACATCCGTCTGTCGGCTCGACTTGTGCACAGTCTTGACCAGAGGGGGGAGCTGTGGGCCGGACAGGTACGAGTCCACCTCTTCCTCCCACGGACACACAAGCTTTATTTAACACGCCGTCACACTGAGCCCCGGCTCTGTTCTGCCGGCTGATTGGTTCTGATTGTTCGCTGACTGCTGCAGATGGAGACCAACCCGGTTCTGAAGAACATCACAGATTACCTGATAGAAGAGGTGAGCGCTGAGGAGGAGGAGCTTACAGGTGCCTCAGGCGCCAACGCTGACGACGCGGGCGACGGCAAAGACCCCACCTCCTCTGAGGTTACCGTGGAGACAGACGACAAGCTACTGAGGGTAGGAGGAGCTCCGCATGTAGGATTTGTAATTCTGCTGTTTACAGTTTCTGTATATGTGTTTGTTGATCTGTGTGTGTGTGTGTTTGTGCGTAGGTGCTGGACAGGCTGCTGCTCTACCTGCGTCTCGTTCACTCGGTTGATTATTATAACTTCTGTGAGTATCCTGCAGAGGACGAGATGCCTCATCGCTGTGGACTCGTCCACGTACGGGGGCCCCTTCCTGTAGCCAAGATCACTGCAGCTGAAGGTACACATGCACACAGACACACAAAGATAAACTTCATAATTGCACACAAGCTGCACATAAACAATCCTGTTATTCAGTGTTCAGGCTGAAACATCTCAACATCTGTTGGATGTTTGTGATGAAAAGTGGTTCAGACGTTCTTGTTTCCTATCTGCCTCCCGCTCATTAGCATGTTGTCATTGTTAGCATGCTAATGCTGTATATAAAAACACATCTCGATGTAATTGCTGTTGACGATGTCAGCGTGGTACTGATCCATGCCGTGCTCTGATTGGACAGTGAGTGAACATCAGAGGATGTGTGAGGAGCGTCTGGCTCCTCTGCTTTCTCCTTCGGAGACTCTGAGTGAAGAAGACGCCGCCAAGCTGGGAAAGAAAGACCCGGAACAAGAGGTGACACGTCTGTCTGTCTGTCTGTTTTTCTGTCTGTTTGTTTGACGACTTGACTGTCCATCTGTAACGCGTGCGTGCGTGTCGCCAGGTGGAGAAGTTCCTGTCAGCCAACACACAGGAGCTCAGTAAAGACAAATGGCTCTGTCCTTTAAGTGGGAAAAAATTCAAGGTGAGTTTAAGTGTGTGTGTGCGTCTGTGTGTTTGTCCTGACTGAGAGGTCACCATGGTAATGCATGTTGTTGTCCAGGCTCCAGAGTTTGTGCGTAAACACATTCTGAACAAACACGGGGAGAAGGTGTCTGCCGTCAGACAGGAAGTCGAGTTCTTCAACAACTTTCTGCTCGATGCCAAGAGACCCGCCCTACCTGAGAACAAGCCCCTCCCACCGCCAGCACAAGGTGACACGCATGAACAAACATCCGAATTCAGTCTCGGAGTCAGTTGAAAGGCATTTTGGGCAACCACAGTCTGATGCACGAGTCAAGACGGCAACATGTTTGCAACGGATAGATACTGACATCGTCTCTTTCTTTTTTAGCCACTCCCCCCGGTATGCCAGGATTCCCTGGTCAGTCACCACAGCAGCAAAGCCTTCTGGGATATCCACCTGGAGTCAGACCTCCTATGCCTGGCTTCCCTGGTACAACACACACACACACACACACACACACACACACACAAACACACACACAGAATATCAGGCATTAAAAAAAACAAAAAACAGAGAAAGTTTGTGAAGAACTTAATTTCAATTGATAAGTTTCGAGGAATGCTCTTACATTCAGATCTGCTCCTAAACTACAATCTGGTGTTTCCTCGACACAGTCACACATTTTATGGGCTGATCACACAGAGAGATGTGACGATAAGAAGCGTTGGCAGCTCTTGCTGCTGTGTGATGTGCGTTTTTCTGGCGGTTATGGAGTGCACGTAAAAATGAAAATTATTTCAGCGTCACATTTGTCTCCTTGAGTGGAAGCTTTAAATAATGAAAGCTGCAGTAGAAATCGTAACGTGAGCTGTAGCACGAGTCGTTGGGAGGCAAATCCTAACCCTAACCCACAGGCGAGTCAGAGCACGGTGAGCCAATCAGCTTGCACCGACGTCACCTGCCACCAAGAAGTACAGCGTAGATCGGCAAATCAGGACAGAGAGAACAAAGATAAGCCAAAAAAGTTTTACAGTTTCACTTTTAGATCAAAACATGACAGTGTGCACTGATGTACTGTAGGCTCAGGAATTCTGTTAAGTTTAATTTTCATGTTTGCATTACATAAACATTTAGATGTTTTGATTAAAGCTTTAATCCGGGAAATTTTCATTTATGAACTGAAAAAGTGCTCGAGTTTCATCCATACAAACTTGTTGAACAGTGAGCTCCCGCTGCTGGTGTTCTGTTACTTCCTGTCAAACACTTCATCAATTTAGTTGAGAAATCATCAGGTAAAGTGTGTGTGTGTGTGTGTGTGTGTGTGTGTGTGTGTGTGTGTGTTGCAGGTGGTGGGCCTCCCTACCCTCCCAATCAGTTTGCTGCGGGGCGTGGTAACTATGACAACTTCAGAGGTCCCTTAGGTGGAGGAGGAGGCTTTCCTGGGAAACAACGAAACAGCAGGTAGAGAAAAGTTGAATGATGACACACACACATTGATTGATGGTATATTGATCATGTGTAACGCTGTGTGTTTGTGTGTGTGTGTGTGTAGGGGCATGCGAGGGGACCCCCGGTCTATCATCGAGTACAGAGACCTGGACGCTAC
>JAQLOL010000016.1:18145606-18160205 GCA_029783665.1 Naso thynnoides | reverse complement strand
AGACATCTAAGGGTGAGTAACTGATATCCAAAACAGAATTTTACTGTGAAAATCACTTTAAAACCAAGTCCTGACCTTTAAACAGTCACACACACACACACACACACACGTTTGTATTGCTGTACTTGTGAGGACACTCATGACAGCATTCTCTATGCATTCTCTAGCCCCTTACCCTGACCCTAACCATCAAAACTAAATGCCTAATTCCATCCCTTTACTGTTACCTTAATCTAAACTTCTAACCATAATCCTAAAACCAAGTCTTAACCCTTAAAAAGCCTGGCAACATAGTGAGAACTAGGGCCCGACTTATATGGGATGTTTGGGGCCTATGCCGATAACTATAATAGGAAGTAAGAAAATTCTGATATCCAGTATATCGGCTGATATACTATATATGGTATTTTGAATGTGGTTATCAAATACGTGTGACAAAGATATGTAATGGAGGCAAAGATATGTAACTATTCCATACATCATTGCAGCAGTTAACACTTCACCTATTCCCAGTTAAATAAGGGCGTGCCCTCTGCTGAACAAATTACATGATTACACCATTTTAAATCACTAGTCCAAGTATTTTTTCAGCCTAAAAAAAGCAGTTTTAATATCGGCACTTACAAACAAATATGCCGATACTGATATATACCGATATATCTGCAATAGGCCAATATTGGCCAATAATATCGGTAAACAGATATATCGGTCGGGCTCTAGTGAGGGCTGGCCACAATGTCCTCACTTCCCCAAAACGACCACATTCTGTTCGTTAAAAACTCACACTGGTCCTCACTGAGGTGCATGTACAAGAACACACACCCACACACAGAGCCCAGACTAATCACAGCAGCTAAAATCGGAGATCAGAATATACCTTCCTCATTATACAAGAGAACATTTGCATCGCTGTCAACCAGATAAATCCTGCACTGATTTAACACAACGATTAAATGTAACCTTTGCTGTCATTTGATAAACAATGTTAATTAAAGACATTATGGGAAGAAGTAATCATTGACTATGAGCGAGCAGATCTCCACATGTTCGACAAAAACATGAACACTGTGCGATGAGATGAAGTAAAAACTAAGCAGATTTGTTTTAATGTTTTGATCATTTTGTGTGTGTGTGTGTGTGTGGGTGTGTGGGTGTGTAGCTGAGTTGTGGTCATCGCTGTAAGCAGGTGTGTCATCCAGGAGTGTGTGAGGAGAAATGTCAGCAGAAGGTGAAGCTCCGCTGTCCCTGCAGGAGAATCAAGAAGGTACACACACACAAACACACACGAGTTACTTAAGCAACAGTGATGCTAAAATGGGGTGTATCCTCTTTATTAGATTCATGTGTGCAGCCTCATGTTCAGTTTCTGCTCAGTCTCATTGACGTGATGTGTTTGATGCTGAGGTTTTAGTGACATTGTGACTGAAATCAAAGATACTCAGACGTGTTTCTAATATTCTGTCCACCTCATGTTTATGAACAGAGAGGACAAAGTAATAAAAAACACTCCAGAGCAACAGCATCATTTCTGACCACGTCAACAAAAACTGATCAATTAGGAGCTTTATAAAGACAAATATCAGATTGGACAGAATAATGTGACAACAAATCTAGATACGAAGATACATATTTTGAAGGAGGATTTAAAGATCTGAACTGCAGTAAAACCATCTGTTCATGTGTGTGTGTCTGTGCGTGTGCGCAGGAGTTTCCGTGCTCCCTGTCCGATCAGTACATTCAGTGTGACGATATCTGCAGAGAACAGCAGAGGAAAATCAGCCAGGTACACAAATACACACACACCTGTACAGACAATGAGTGAGTCACACCCGTATACACACTAACTTGTGTGTGTTTGTGTGTGTGTTTGTGTGTGTGTGTTTAGCTGAAGGAGGCGGAGCAGAGAGCAGCACAGGAGGAGGAGCAGAAGAGGCTTCAGGTCAGTTAATGAGACTAGAACCGGTGAAAGTAATGAATCATTAACTGAGTAATTCAGTCTAATAGTCTGTCCCTGCTGTGTTCAGGAGGAGCTGGAGGCGTTTGAGAAGCGGCAGCGAGGAGGTCGCAGGAACAAGAAGCGGGGGAGGAGGGAGGAGGTGGACGATGACGGGGGGAGGGCTGGCAGATGGAGGAGGTGTGCTGTCTTCATCCTCATCCCGCTGGGTGGAGCTCTGCTGTCAGCCGCCGCCTACTACCTCCTGACCATGCCCTGAAAGAACACGTCAACACACGTTAAACGTGAAGAAAAGTGTGTTATGTTTATTTCATTCTCTCTGCTTTCAGATTCTGTCACCTTTCCCTGCTTTATTCTGCCTGTTTTGATCCTGTAACTTTGAGTTGTGCTGAATAGTTTTTGTTGTTTTCATATCTGTAGTTTCAGTTTCTCCCTGTTGGACATTGAAGGTTGACAAAGATTTCGAATGTGATAAAACCTGAGTTTTGCCAACAACGCCAAAAATCGAACAACAAACTTTTCACTATAACACTTCTAAAATAATCGAAGCAAACATGTAGAAGTTATCGGTAGTTGTGTTTCTATTACTTGAGTTAAATTTTAAGCTGAATTTTGAAATCTCGCTATAAAGAAATTGCAAATCAGGAGCTTTTCCAAGCAAATAAAGTATCCAGTATGCAAACTGGAGTTTTATCAGAAGATGGCAGTATAGGCAATGGTGCATATGGCTGTGATAAACAGTAGAAGAAGAAGAGATGGTAAATGAGAAACAAAACATTGTGTCATTGTTTTGCTGTTTTCCATCTAAAATTGCCGTTATGCCCTTTGGATGAGATCGAGGAAGTCTTGTCTCCTCGCGTTCCAAACATGCCTGTGTTTGTTATCAGCCATGTTTTTGCGCACTGAGGGAAAGTCCGAGAAGTCAGTGGAATCACCTTCTTCTTCTACTATTTTTCTGGGGAATGGAAAATGCAGATAAAAATGAGCTGTGTCACAATTTATTGAACACAGCTGTTTCATCTCCCATGTTGCTCATTAACTGTTTTTCGACAAAGGCAAAAACCACCTCAAGGGACTGTAAAATTTTTCTGAGTTATAATTTCTGAATTCAAGTCTTCATTCATGTCTATGATTCACTCATTTTCTCTTTTTTTTTTTTTTTTTCGATAAAATATCAGAATAACTGTCATTTACTGTTTTCTCCAGATTGGTCAGTGTCTTTTCCTGCGCAACCAACAGAGCCTGAAAAATTTGCAATGAAATTAAAATGAGGAAAAGTCAAAATTTTTCACACTTGTGAAGCTTAAACCATCATGTTTATGTTATCTGTTGATTGATTAGTTGACTGATTATGCTTCACTGATGTATCATCAAAACCTGACAGGTGAGTCAAATACCTGTGAGTTTGTTTAGTGTTGATCACAGCTTACCTGTCAAGGGTGTAACAGTTGTATTTGTTTATGTTGTTCGACCTTGAATTGAAACCTGAGTGACAGAGAACTTTTTGTCCTGTAATCAGAGTAAAAGTACTTTAATTTAAAACCTGGATCAGAGTCAGCCTTTTGTTTCTGTTTCTTTCTTTGTGCAGGCTGAGTCTGAAGAATTATGGCCCAGCAGCTTCGTGTTTTAGTGAAGTGATAAAATCTAAATTATTCTGCAAAAACACAGCAAACAACTTTAGCTTCTTATGACCATCATGGTTTGCATAATGAGGAGGAAAGAGTAAAAGTGAACTTACGTTTTAATGTCTATTCTACAGTCAAACTTCTGTGCTGCAGGTCCCATGGAAAGAATATTATGGACCTTGTGTTTGTCTTGTTAAACCTGGATCGGCTTTAGTCTGATTGGATGCAGTTTGATTTCACAAGAACGGATGACGTGCTGATGCGCCATGGTTGGCTTGCCTCTCCAGTGGACAGCGTCTGTATCACATTGTGTCAGTTTGGTTTCATACAGATGACAAGAAATCCTTAAACTTAATATTTTCCTTTGAAATGATGCAGAGGTGCAGCCGCCTGCAGCTGCAGCTGCAGCACAGTTTGTTGCTGCTTTCAAATAGAAGAAAACCAATCATCAGGTTTTACTCGTCAGCATTTTCTGATTCTTCGCTTCATGTTTTTATGGTGTGTGTTTTCTTGTTTGCTCATGTACAAAATGAAAATGAAAATGAACTTCAACAATTGAGGCTCAAAAACTATAAAGTCGTCACAACTTGAAAATTAAAGGTATGAGGTATCAGATTGGTTCATTTGTTATGAGAGGAAAAAATAAAGTTCTTGTTTTGTTGTGAAGTTTCTTCGGTTAAACTTCCATTTGACAAAGTCTTTTCAGTTGGTCTCAAATGGTAAAAGTTTAAATGCTTCACTGTAAAGTTAAATTATCTTTCATTTCATTCAATATAATGAAATGCAAATCATGAAAAAAATAAAATGTATAAAACAATCAGTGATTTCATAGTCTCTGTCCGCCTGCTGAACATAACCTTTATTATTTATCAGCTAACCAGACACTCAACTGTCCCACAGTTATCACACGCATGAACAAACTGCACACACTGTCTCATAATGCTCTGTGGACTTGTTGGAAATAGTGTTTGTTATTGTGAATGGTAGGTTAAATGACCAATCATATTAAATCACTTAATTCACAAAACTAGTCTTTGTCCAAACTTTGTGAAGAATTTTAACTTGGTTAAGTTTGTTGATTTTGACAGTTTGCTGCACAAAACCCGGTTTGATGTCACGTTAGCTTCCCTGTGTCTGTAAACATCTCTGAAGGAATGAACGGAGAAAAATGTCCTCCTAATTCGACACGTCCCCACTTTGAGGGTCGAAAGTCTGGTTCGTCCTCAGATGGAAGTAAGGTACAAGACACATACATGCGAGGTAGTTAAAGTTGTGTAAAGAGTGTGTGACTGGCAAGAGTGTGTTCTGAGATTTAAGACGGACAGGCACGAGGCTCATGTCCCAGCATGCACTTGACTGAATTGTTTAATCCCTTGTTAAGGCGTCCTCACGTGCAGACAACCTGAGCTGTGTGTGTGTGTGTGTGTGTGTATGTGTATGTGTAAGAGTGAGGACCCTTGTTAAAAAAAGTGTCTGATTAGAAAGAGAGGTGGACCGTCACTGGCATTAAACGTGGAGACGGGGGCGGAGCTGGAGGTTGGGGGCGGAGTCAGCGTGACTCGTGCTCGGTTAGTTAGCGGCGCTGCTCGCGGGCAGCAGGCAGAGGGATGGTCTCGCGCTCAGCGGCGGGCAGCATCAGGTCATGTTGTCCGCGCGGCTGGAGACCTGCCCGCGTGTCACGTTCAGCGGAGCTGCGGCGGTGAGTCTCTCTCTCTCTCTCTCTCTCTCTCTCTCTCTCTCTCTCTCTCTCTCTCTCTCTGCGTGTTTTCTGCTGTCTGTGAAGCTCTCTCTACCTTCCGTCTGAGCTGCTGCCCTTGAATCTTCCGCTGTGTCTCCTTGTCTCTGTCCTCTGTCTCCTCAGAGTCTCCGCTGTGTTGTCTCATTGCGACCTTTGAAGACAATTTAGAAAACACTAACTGGAGCCCAAACTCTTCATTAATAAGTTCGTAATGCATTTAATAACCGGAACAACGTGATGATGATTTTCTTCAGCTTTAGCTCCTTTTAAACTGAGTGAAGCTGCAGCTGGATGAGTTTCATAATGTGGTGATGGTTTCTTTGATGAATCATTTGGTCTGTTAACATCGTCTCTGTAGATGAATGTGTCTGTTAAGCTACTGGTGATTAAAAACCGTTATTTAACTTTAACAGCTTTGCTTCTGTGGAGAGCTGCAAACTCAGTCATTATTTTTTAACATGAATTTGTCAGCTGTTTATTTTCTCATCAAGTTATATTTAATGAGAAATGATTATTAGAATTTCCTGGAGCTTCAGTTTAAGTCTTCAAATATTTCGTACAACCAATGTTTCAAAAAACAAAGATTTAAGTTTTTTTTTTTAAAAAAAGCTTGAATTAATTTCCTGTTGACAACATTCTCTACGCATTCTGTAGCCCCTTATCCTAACCCTAACCATCAAAACTACATGACTAATTCCATCCCTTTACTGTCACCTTAACCTAAACTTTGAACCAGCATATTCAAATTTCAGTATTTGTTAAATTTTTGCCATTTCTGCTTCCTAATGAACAACTGAAATGTTATATGAGTGTAAAATAGTTGGCAGTTAATTATTGTCATCAGGCTAATCAAGTAATTGCAGCTTTAAAATCTAGTCTGTTTGTCTTTTGATTGAAAAAACAAAAAACTCTAAGAAAAATATATGGGATCATCATTTTTTATATATTTTTTTTGTTGATATTGATTTTGTTTTATTTTCAAATATGTTTGATAATGTACTCAGCAGTCTTTTGACAATGACAGATTTTTTGTAATGATTAGAGCAGCTTTTAAAGTGTTTGATCCTGTTTGTTGTAGCTGCAGTTTAATTTCTTTGGATGTTTTCTCAGAGTCCCTCCACAGTGTGATGGAACGAACAAGAAATCAGTTACAGGTTTGATTTTAAGTTTTAAAAATCCGAAAAATTTACCACTGTTAAAGAAGAAACTTTATCTTTTTCCCATCAGAATGGAAAATTTGGAATCAGGATTGGTATTTTTCACTTTTTGTAAAATTTTTTGGACCTAATTGTTAACTCAGTTAATTGAGAAAATAAACAGCAGATTAACAGAAACTGACAATAGTTTGTTTGCGGCTCTCCTCCGAAGTCACAAAGATGATTAACTGACAGTCACAGTCCGACTGTGTCACCAAGGTCAGAATAAATGTGTTGAAAAAAGATTTTGTCATCTTTCAGCTTCCATCCAGTGGGTGGTTTAGGCTTTCAAAATTAAAGTGTATTTAAATTAGGTCTTGCATGTAATAATACATGTTCCCCACTAAATCAGCTCAAGTGTTTTCAGATTTTACATTTGACAAGCAAAGTTTTGGATGTTAAATAAATGCAAACAAACAGTTTCTTAACCGATAAACTGAGAATCAGTAAGCCATTTTTTTACTATGAGCACAAAAGGAAAATGCAACATATAAGAAAACATCCAGAAAGGCTAAAATATCACTAACTGCAGGCGTTAATGCAAATACACAGAATCATCATGAATCAATCAATCAATCAATGCATTGGATGGAGGGAGATCCAGAGAGAGAGAGAGAGAGGCTAGTGGAGCGAGCAGTATTTAAAGCTGTAGGGTTGCTGTGTGGTGTCGAGTGTCGGCTCGTCATCATTTCGCAGCAAAAATAACTTCAACACGTCCAACGGAAACTCTGAGAGGACAGACCCCCCACACCCACTCACCCCATCTGCTTGTTAAAAATAACCTGCAGGGAGGGGGCGGGGCTTAAAGCACACTTAGAGGGTCAGTGTGGTGTATCCCAGCTTTGAGCTCTCCTTCAGCCGACACTGCTGTTAATGTCAGCTCACCAAATTCTTCAGAAACCTACTTTCTGTTCAGACCTCACACGGGGCCCCTGATTCATCTAATTACTGCTGATGATGTAATAACTTGGATGTTATTGTTTGATAAAGTCCAATGACAGTGAACTCGTCTCGATGTGTCCTCCAGACTCCGGCTCGAGGACCGGAGGCCGTGATGGGCGGGGAGCCGTGTCCTCACAAGCTGGGATCGACCAATCACCTTCGGCTTCTCCTCTACATCCTGATTCCCACTGTGAGTCTGCTGGCCGGCCTGCTGCTGCTTATCTTGGCCCTCACTGGTATGGAAACACTCACACATACACACACACACACACACACGCACACAGGTCTCTGTATGAGGGTTTATTGATAAAAACATATTTTAAATGAACAGGAAAAAAATTCTGCAAGTGGACCTTGGAACCAAGGCAGTGTTGTTCTTTAACCAACAGATGGAGATGAAGAGTTTTTTCCGTCTGTATTAGCTTAAAAAAATCTAATCAAATCGTTGCTAAATAGTAAAAATCTGTCAAGTTTTTAGCCATTTCAGCAGTCATTTTTTACAAAAAAAAAAGGTGCAGGTAGGTATTAGCTATATATGATGTTAGCTCTGTTAGCTTTGTGTTAGCTTAGGCTCCAGTGTGATTTTCTGAAGCTAATGTCGTTTTTTTGTTTCTTCCTCCTCTGTTTTCATAATTAATGAATATCTAAACAGCGGAAATTATCAGAAGAGTTCAGATTTCGCCTGCGTTTCTTTGTTTCAATTATGCTAAACCAAGCCAGTTGTCTTTGGACTACATGTGGTGAAAATGAATGGAAAGAAGAAAAGCAGACATGACAAATGGTTTAATTAAAAGAGGACAGAATAAAAGGATGGATAGAGGGACCAAAGCATAAAAAAAGGAATGAAGGAAAACAAGAAAAGACAGAAAGGAAGATGTTGGACCGACAGGTGACAAGGAAAGGCATAAATGAAGAATGGATGAAAAAAAGGAAAAAGAATAGAGGTAAACAAAATACGGATGGATGGATGGATAAGAAAAGAGGGATGAATAGATGGATGACAAGGGAAGAAATTAAAGAATGAGATGAATGAAGGACAGATGTAAAGAAAGGATGGATGGGTGATGGAGGAATGAAGGAAGTAGAACACGCTGATGGAGGACAGTGTGTAGGAGGAGAGATGACACATTAATATTCACTAATTAATTCACAGGCAAGTTAATTACATCATATGTGTGGGTGTGGGACTGTGTGTATGTGTGTGTTTGTGTGTGGGTGTCATGCTTGCTCTCGTCACCATGACAGCAGGGAGTCCCTTATCCAATCAGGAGCAGAGTAACTGTCTCGAACGTTCACACAGGAAGAATTTCAAATATTTACACAGGTAGTAAAACTAAACCCTCTTTTTTATATGTTGTTTTTTTCTCCTCCTCCTCCTGTGTTACTCTCTTCGTCTTCAATTCTTTCTTTCTTCTTTTCTTTCTATCTATCTTTCTTTCTTTCTTTCTTTTTGTAACTTATGTTACACTCAGACTGCATATAGACAAAAGGTTTTCCCGCAGTGAGAGCTTCTCTTCTTCTTTTCGTCTCTTTCATCTCCTTGTCCTCTGCAGCTGTTTTCTATCTTCTCCTCCTCGGCTCATTACACACACACACACACAAACACACGCCCCATACTGCTCTGTAAGTGTGAGTGTGTGTGTTTGTGTGTGTACGTGTGTTTCTTCCCATTTAACAACTAATGGTGTTTAGAGTCTTTCAGATCTTTCTTTTCTCAGTCTGTTCTCATGTCTTTCCTCTTCGATGTCGCTGTATTAAGCTAAAGTCTCATTAAAAATCTCCACCATCGGACACATTAAATAAATGTGATATATATGACTTGTTTTCCACTGACATTGTCTGTCGTTACTATACTTTGAACAAATTTGCTGAAAAAAAGGAGTTTAAACACTTGTTTTATGAAAAATATAAGACTTTTTTATGTTATTAAATGGATCAGAAGAAATTTTGTGTAGGTTTTAACATGAAATATGACTAAATACAGCAGGAAGATTTATACCGACTCGTCTAGAGCTTATAATAGAAAACTTCAGTGTCAGTCAGGTGTATATACATGTTTCCTTTAAAATATGGATGAGTAAATACCTGTGCGCGCGTGTGTGTGTGTGTGTGTGACAGACGGAATGTAAATAGATCAGTCTGTCTGCTTCACCATGGTAACTAGATCACTTTGACACTATTCATAGAGATTCCCACTGAACACATTCATAGGCTGAGCATGTGTGTGTGTGACACAGCAGTTGTTGTTGTTGTTGCAGTACACATGCCTTTAACAGTACATTAGCCCTCCTAAAAAACGCACACACACACAGACACACACGCAGAGCTGATCATGTGACATCACATGAAGCTCAACCTTGAACTCTAAATGAATGAATAAATGAATTAATTGATCAAATAAGAAAACGTGTGATGTGTTCAGTCACTTCGGTGGTTTACTCTCTACAGAGACGCTTCGCTCAGCAAGGCCGTTTGCTGTTTCCCACAATGCACTCGTTTTATGACGTGACCATCCTCAAAACGAGGGAATTAAAACTGAAACAGCTTCACCAAACTGTTGTCCGGTCACTTCCTGTTGTTCTGCAGCTACCTAACAACAGCAAGACTTCCTGTTTGTGCAGCTGCTGTTGTTGTGCCTTGCTGTGATTGGCTCAGTTATTTCAGAGCAATCAGAGCAGGGATGTGATTGGCTGTTCCCATTCTTACCTGTGTTCTCTCTGCAGGTATATTTGGCAGCAGTATATTGCACTCCAGCCCCCTCCCGTCCCCTGAGCCCATCGCTGATGGCGACCCTGGTTACCATGGCAACAGCACAAACCCCTTTTCCGTCTTTGAGACGGAAAACATCACTTCCTCGCTGCGAGACCACAGTGACGATGATGTCACACACAGACGCAACTACAGCATGAGCACACCTGCTGCTACCACCAGCCTTCCTCCAGCCTCCTCCTTCTCCTCTCAGGCTACACCCACCCAGCCATACACAAAGCCTCCTGATTGGCTGACCTCAGTGACCTCACTGAGCACCGCCTGGCCCGTCAGCACCAGCTCAGCACCTGACTCAGGTATCAGCTACAGACAGCAGAGTTAAACAAGGACAGGTAGCATCAGGGCACCATGGGAAATGTGATCTGACTGTTGAGACAGAAAAGCCGCTTAAAAAATTCTTTCAGTTGATTTATATATATATAATTATTTGGGATTTGTGCCCTGAACAGACTCACATCTAGAGAAGACACTGATTTGTTGTCTCTGTCCTCCCTTCTGTCTGTTCGTCCTTTTCTGTCAAGCACTAAAATTGTATTAGGATGAACGAGTACAAACCTGAGAGTGTGTGAGTGTGTGAGTGTGTGTGTGTGTGTGTGATGAAGCTACAGAGTTTCAGAGCTGAATTCAGATCTGCTGTCCTCTTTTCTCCTCTGCTGACCTGATGCAGGGTGTGTGTGTGAGATGATAAATCGTTCATTCAGTCTCTATTTTAAAATTCCCCTCGGCTCTGTGTCTCTGTTGCTCAACTGTCCTTCAGTGTCTCTCTCTCTGTTGATGTCTTGTTGAGGTGAATGCTGATGAGCCTCAGATTCTCCTGTCCTCTGATTGGACGCTGGTTGGTCACCAGACTAGCAGATATTGAACCTCCCTCTAACATTTGCTCCTGAGAGTAAGCTAGCCAGTTCACTAAGCTTAGCTAAATAAAGAGTGCTAATGCTAACAGGAAGTGGAGTTCTGTGCATTCCTGTCCTGTTGTGTTTGTTTGCATTTTTTTGCTAACTGATTAGAAACATGTTTAATTTTTTCTTGTCTGTTTTTAGGTAGCTGTCAGCTGATTGTGGAGCCACAATGTCACATGTTGCCCTACAACCAAACATGGCTGACTTCCTCCAACGCCGTGGTGAAGAGCTCAGAGGTTGACATGTTGCTAAGGTAACCACCTCCAAAGATGTGTTCTTTCCAATGTAGAACTTCAAATCATGTATTCAGAAGGTCAAACTCAGAGTCAGTCTGGTGGCTGTCAGGCTTCATAGAGACTGAGTCATTCCTCTTATTCATCTGAATATGAGGAAGTGTTTAGGCTGAGACAGATGGGGCTGCAGAACCACAACCAGAAACACAACCACAGCCACCACACAGCTGTGGTGGGCTGATCATGTTAGCAGATGATCAAACTGCCCACAGTGACAAGAACCTCGTAAACCGCGTAGCTTTTTTCCAAACGACAGTGCTCACAGTTTTGTCCTCTCCTAGTTTATTTCATGAATCTGGCTTCAATCTCGCTGAAAATCTCTGCTGCAAAGTGGCACTAACAAGAAACTTGCCTTAGTTTCAGTAGCTGTTTTCAAAATTGTTCACTCATTCACTCACACGCCATTCTCTATGTAGTGTTATTTATATAGTGAACTCTATAGGGAATGACTAAAAGAGATTTCGAACGCTAAACAGAAATTCTCTAAATATCATTGCGTCAGTAGATGCGCCAGATATTAAGCAACCTAAGCGGGCATGCCTGGCATCACATAAACAAACTGAGCACACAGGAGCACAGCCTTGAAATGTACGGGGGTTGTGTTGATGTTGATATGATTTTTTTCTGAATTAAATCCCAAATAAACTGTTGAAATTCCAGTGGTGCCGAAGTGTTTTGTAAACTATGGTCCTGTGACCTGACCGCAAGCTGTAATAGCTCATGATCAATTTAGCACACAAACTCTCAAGCAAGTTTGCTCACAAGCTAATGACTAATTTAGTTATCCGTGACAAGCTAGCAAGTTAGAATATAATATGTCAGAATGTTTTGCTCTTTTGGTAAAACTTTTGATGGAGGCGAAGGCAAACTTGCCTCAGGTGTCTAATAAGATGTCTTTGGTTAATTTGCAGACCAACTTCTATTAGCTAACATGCTAACAAAAAGAGCAAACCCTACTGGCTTTGTGGTAACTTCTTCTTCTCTTTTGGAAATACACAACTACATTGCATTGTGGTGTACGGGGGTAAAATTTTAGGGTACATCTTATGCACACTCAAATTTGCCATGCATTGTGGGTATTTTGTAGTGTATTATATAGTGAATGAAATTAACCACAAAGAATTTGAACGCCACTATAAAATGGCGAAAACGCTATGTAGTACACTGTTTCTGTGATAGGGTTTTAAATATAGTGTTGGAGTTCTCAGACAGGAAGTGGAGGAAATAGCTAGCTGTAGGGATTTCTTCTTCTTCTCTTGGCAAGAAGAAGATGAAGACGATTGTTTTCCTGAATGATGCCGGCCGGTTGGCACTCATTTTCTCACGCAAAACAGCCATGACTCTGATGAATTAGCCGCATACTGGAAAATTTAAGCTCTCGCTTTCTCTTCTGAGATAGTGATTTTAGCGGCACAGTCGCAGTAAAGTCAACTCCAGAGTTTCCTGATCAAACAGGCTGACCGTGAACGCTGACTGGTCAGCAGTGACTGATGACGTGTTCTTAATGTGTTGCAGGTTCTTCAGCTACCTCAGCAGACTGTCCTGCTACAGACACATCATGCTGTTCGGCTGCTCGCTGGCGCTGCCCGAGTGTATCGCTGCAGATGGGACACACAACAGGTAGCACAAGACACCACAGAACACTGCAGCATGAAGGTCAGAGAGACCAGTTTCCAATGTCACGCCTCTTTTTGCCATGCACAGAAAACTATGTCATAGTTTAAAAAAAAAAAAAATTTTAAGAACAACATTTTAGAAAACTTCTTAGTGTCAAAACAAAGTTTGTGACTCATCACATGATAGATGAGCAGAGTTTAACAAACCTGTTAAAACTAGTTGTTTATTAACTTTAAATCACACACACATACACACACATGCACAAACACATACACAGGAAAAAATCTGTTGCCGCACATGAATCTCAGCTGTTCAGACTGTAAGTGGGGCAGTTTGTGTGTATGAGTGTGTGTGTGTGTGTGTGTGTATTCCGAACCTCTCACAGTCAAGAATAACATCCTCACACACGCTGAAATTAGAGCACACACACACTTGCCAGTAGCTTCAACTCTGTGCAACCTCTGACCTCTGACAGGAGGATTATGGGTATCAGTGTTTTATTACCGCAACTGAGAATGTCCTCGCTGATCTCTGTGTGTGTATGTGTGTGTGTGTGTGGGGGCAGGCGGGTTGTGCTGCCCTGTGCGTCGTTCTGTGAGGCGGCGAGGGAAGGCTGCGAGCCCGTCCTCCAAATGTTCAATGCTTCCTGGCCCGACTTCCTGCGATGCTCGCAGTTCAGCAACGCCACCTCCGCCTTGTTGCCGCCATCATCGCCATCATCGCCAGCATCGCCAACATCATCACCCACGACAACGGCAGGCCCCGCCCCCTCTGTCTGTTACACCCCGAGACAGATCAAAGGTAAACCCTGTAAGTAAACACGTGCACACAGGTGTTGGTGTTTAAACTTATACAATAATTGAACGCTTTGATGACATCATCGCTCTGCCCTCTCTAATTGGCTTGCAGCTGTGTGTGGTGGGAAGGACCACTTCCTGTGTGCAACGGGGATTTGTGTCCCTCAGAAGCTGGTGTGTAACGGATACAACGACTGTGACGACTGGAGCGATGAAACACATTGCGGTGAGACACACACGCACACACACACCCACACGCACACGCGCACACGCACACACGCACACACGCACACACACACACACACACACACACAGTGTATTGTGAGATGTATAAACAGCAGATGGAGTTTCTGGTCCGTTGTCGTGGTGATGTTTTCGCAGGTGATTGATTGGATGACAGCAATGTTCCAGAACTGTCTGTGTGTGTGACAGAGAGACGGTTGTCATGGTGATATAAGGAGTCTATAGGCAGAGAACACTGGAATGTAAAGAGAGAGAGACTTTGTTCTTTGTGTGTTTATGTCTCTCGCCCTCTTTCTGACCTCAACGTCTCTTTAAAGACAACGATGATTCCTGCAATAAAAGGAGTCACGTGAGAGAAAGAAGAAAGATAGAATGACACAAAGGAAAGTTAAAGAGGGGAAAGAGATGAGACAGAATGAAAAAAACAAAGACATTAAACAAACAAAACAAGATTAGGTCATGTGACTCTCTCTCTCTCTCTCTCTCTCTCTCTCTCTCTCTCTCTCTCTCTCTCTCTCTATCTCAA
>JAQLOL010000016.1:18128732-18140374 GCA_029783665.1 Naso thynnoides | reverse complement strand
TGTGTTACACCTCATCTCAATTGCAAAGCGCTCCTGCAGCACATCATTGACCCCCTAACACACACACACACACACACACACACACACACACACACACACACACACACACACACACACACAGACAGTTAAACGATGCACTGATCTTTGTAAATATGTTGCTATGTTTTCTTCCTTTTTTAAAAAAAATATATGTGTTTTTGGGCTTTTTGG
Organism: Naso thynnoides; assembly: GCA_029783665.1. Classification (NCBI taxonomy): domain Eukaryota; kingdom Metazoa; phylum Chordata; class Actinopteri; order Acanthuriformes; family Acanthuridae; genus Naso; species Naso thynnoides. The sequence continues at coordinate 18,140,164 of JAQLOL010000016.1, read as the reverse complement.
GCCTTTATTTGATAGGACAGGTGCAGGACAAGAAATGGGGGAGACAGAGGGAATGACATACATCAAAGGGCCAAGAGGTGGGATCGAACCCTGGGCCACTGCAGCGAGGACTCAGCACTTGTTCATAGGGCGCCTGCCCCACCAGCTGAGCTACCAGGGCACTCCATTGTTATGCTTTCTACACATTTCTTGGTTTACTACTTCTGTGTCTTATTTGCACTATTTACTTTTTTGCTGTTCAGTTGGGCAAAAATACCCCAAACAACCAGTAAACTTAATGTAACTTTGACAAGAACTTACTGTTGGCAAGATGGTACGGCTTTAAGATGGGCAGAGAGTTTCTTTCACTCATGCAGTGTGGTGTATTTACAATTCAGACTTTGCTTGTTATGTGACATAATATTTGCTTGCTTATTTGAATAAAGGAACTATGGTGAGAAAGTGATGGTGGTGATGTCAAAACAAGCTGACCTTTCAGTGTGCCCACTTACACCATAGTGAAATATTTCAACATCAGCATTAACTGGACAAAACTACAAAACTGTGCTTCTTCATTTGATTCAGATTCAGAAGAACCTCTTTTCCTGCTGGTGTAGCAGGGGCATTTTTAAAACAGTAAATCAGTAGCCTGGTTAAAACCATCCTGATCACTTGAGCTCAACTTTTCTGTTCAGCTCTGTGATCAATCTGGACAGGGTCCGAGTTAGGGGACTGAGCAAGCACCAAGAGTGCTGTGGGCCAATCAGCGTTTCCTAAGGAGGGTCTACTGACAGCTACTGATGTGGTTTTAGGTGTTCTGAACAATGGCGGCGGTTCCTGAACAGGTTAGCATAGTTACTGTGATAGCAATAGTTCTGCCAGAAGTGTAAAGTATTTCTTCATTGAAAGAGGAGCCTGGTTTCTATCTCAGGGAAGAGTTAGTATGAGTAGTAGGTAAGTATGCGGTTTTGAACACAGCCCAGGACTGTGTTCGAAACCGCATACTTACCTACTACTCATACTAACTCTTTGAGTACACAGTGTGTCTACATTGGCAGTATGCGATTTTTGAGTATGCGAGAAGTTCCCGGATGCTTACTACGTTCGCTAGAAATGTTGAGTATGCATCATGAGCTTACTACTCACACTCAAATAACCCAAGATGCAACGTGACGTCACCGATCGTCACTTCTCTGCCGCGAACAGGACTGGACAAAAAATAAAATAAATTCAAGTAACTTACATCTGACAACAAGCCCAAGTTGATAGTGACCATGATGTACTGAAGACAGCGGGACGATCTTCGTCTCATGCCTCTACCAGGCATCATGATTGGTCAAATTCCGTTAACGGGACGAGATCAGTCCAAACGGCAGTGTCAAGCAAGATATATTGCAGGTAGGTTTGCTTCTTGTTTTCAAAGTAAAAGCACTGATTTATCACTGTTTTTTTGTATGAGAAAGGGGAAAGGGGTGTTTTATTTTGTGAAAATAACCGGAAGTGCGTCGCTCACTGCAGCTAGCTTAAATTTCGCCGAATTCGCCCAAATGAAATTGTAAACGGTTGGTATTTGGACAAATAAACAACACACTCGGGATCTTAACGGCCACTTTCTTGCCTGATTTTTTAAAAAATCTTGATAAAGTGATATATTTAAAGAGTTTAGAGCTAAAGTGAAATCATTTTCAGCCTGTCGATTTCGGCTCGGGTAGGAGCGCAATGCATTTTGGGTTATCATGTAGTTTGCTGTAGTGTCAACGCTTTGCATACTGTCTGATTGATTGAGTATGAGTATGGAGTATGGATAGTATGAGTATGGAAGTATGTAGTAGGTAAGTATGCGGTTTCGAACACAGCCATTATCTGTCTTTTTTGTTGAAGCACATGATCGTTATGTCACCTCTGTGACTCTGTCAGGCTGTTCTGAGCGCGCTCTGTGGGAGTGTCCTGGCAGTAAGGTGTGCATTAAAGCCAGTATGATCTGTGATGGATTCCCAGACTGCCCCCTGCTGGTGGACGAGGCCAACTGCTGTGAGTCCCTCTGTTTATTTGGTCATTTTTATGTTTGTTTGTATCATTGCTATAAATAATATTTTTTCATGTTTTCTCAGAGTGTTTAATTGATTATGTGCATGAACCTCTCCCAGCTGTGTGCAGAGACAACGAGCTCTCCTGTAACAACCATCAGTGTGTTCACCGGACACTGTGGTGTGATGGAAAAAAACACTGTTCAGACAGCTCGGATGAATGGAACTGTGGTACGGCACACACACACACACACACACACACACACACACACACACGGTACTGAAAAAGCAAGTCTGAGAGAAAAAGGTAGCCTGGCACAAACAAACTAATTCTCAAGTAAGAATTAGTTGGGTACCTCTCAATTTACCGTTGATTTCCAAAGAGCAGCACCAACGAATGCTGTCAAAACTGACTCTGGATGCAATTAGATAGACACACAACCAATCGCAGCTGTTCGCCTTGTCTCTTCCCTTACAAGTCGGCGCCATGTTTTTTTTTGAATGGAATTTCAGGTGAGCGTAAACCCCTCATTATTGCAAATCACGCAATATTAACTTAAAGGAATATTCCGAAAAGGCAGATAATAACCTTGGAGACCCAGCAAGTACTGTTTTTTTTGTTTTTTTCTCCTTTTTTTGTGATTTCTACACATAAGAAAGAATAGAAGCCTTTAGTAGTCTTTCTACTGATCTGTGTGGTGCCAACCTGAGACTCAGCAGCCTCAAGTACAACACAACACAAAAAGCTGAAAAACGCCGCACAAAGGCACTAAAACTGACATAAATAGCAAATATCACAACACAATATAACAACATCTATTTGAATATTTATCAAGTTGTCAAAAATTCACATTAATAGTCTGTAGACTTTCAATGATTTGTGTTAGCTGCCATGTACACAGACCGGAGCTGCTGTCCTCAGACCCCTCAATGAGTCATTGCATAAAGCCCGCCCCATATGAGAGAAACAGTTGCAATTGGCCTGTCAGGTTTTTAAACGGGTGGAAACGACTATGAATGGGAGGGTTCCCTGACCATTTTCATGGAGCATAGTAATTTACAAAGTGATCGAGTCTGGTTTACCAAGCTAAAAAAAAGAGTTTCAAACCAGTTTTCACCTACAGCACCTCAGACAGCTCCACAGATTTATCAACATGGCGTTTTGGAAAATAGTCTCGGCAAAAGTCTCAAACCGTGACAAACCTCAATCAGAAAGCCTCCTATCAGTTATACAAATTAAACATATCCTATCTATCTGCTGAATTGGATTCTGTTTATTGATCAGGTTGTGTGTTGATCTGTTCTCTCTCCAGTGTCTCTGTCGGATCGATTGGGTTCTGTTTTGACGGTGTTCAGGACGGCAGCGGAGTATCAGGTCTGTGCTGACGAGTGGGACCACGAGCTGAGCAAACTGACCTGCAACCAGCTGGGACTAGGGTAAGGTTAGTAACACACACACACACACACACACACACACACACACACACACGCACACTCACACACTCACGCACTCACACATACATATCTAACAGCATGACAGATAACTCCATTGTCTTTTTTTTTTGCAGAGTTCCCTCCCCCGTTTCCATGGTACCCGATCAGCCTGGAGTCCCGGGCCGTCGCCGCTGGTTACACGTCCATCCTGAGTGGAACCTGAGGAACGGATCTGCTCTACAGGCCCGACTGGAGAAGAGAAGGTACCAGAACTGGTAGCTTGGTTCTGTTAGGCCTCTGATCCTAGTGGACCTTCACACACACTGTGGAGAGAACCAACAGGATTTCATGAGCATAGACGTGTGATTTCACCCTAAATTCAAAAGATGAAAGTATCGAATGATTGTCACATGACATAAAATAATGTTTTTTTAATGTGTTTAAACAATATATGTATAAAAATTATCTGGTAGACATTTTTTGTATGAAATGTGAGTTGTTTGAGGTTGTGTCACTGCTATTCTGTGTGGAGAGACGTACACCGACCTGCTGCTGCGGTTATTACAGATGATTGATTATTATTGTTGTAAATGTCTGTGTGTCTGTCCTGCAGTCATGCGTGTCATTCCAGGAGGAGAGTATCAGTGCTTTGTGCCAGAGAAGGTAAAACTTTCTCTTCCTTACATCAGAGCCCATACAACTTTTTAATTTTAATTTGTTAGTTTAAGCCTCTAATTGCAGACCTTTTTTATCTGAGCATCTTTTGGTCTCTTAATCAATTAACTGGTGGTTTTAATTTTTTATTTATTTTTAATTTTACGGATTTATACAAATCTGTGTTTGTGTGTTGTTCTTTCTCTGAAACATCAGATGAAAATTCTGTCGACAGTCAACAAATTTACGGAGAAAAACTAGACACTTGTCACATCAAATGTCTCGTCCAAAAATTAAAAAAAACAAAATATTAAATTTTACTTTAATGTTAAAACAAGAAACAGAGGAAGATTACCCTTTAAAGAATCTTGATCAGAGAATGTTTGGATTTTTATTGAAAATATAATTTCATTCATTCATTGATTATCAAATAGTTGGAGGGTTTTTCTTCTGATAAATCAATTAACGACCTGGATGTGCAGCTCTGATCAATTTAATTCTAGTGACTGCACAACATAAATTTATGTTTCTGATACTGAGACACACTGAGACAAGTCATACGGGTTAACGTGTGCTGGACATGTGGTTTATGTTTCTGTGCAGCAATAATTAATGATTACTGAATGATTAACAAAGTCATAAAGATAATATTCATCAGCATGGTTAACAGCCCTCGTAAAGCAAACTTAAGACTCTTGTCTGTTTATCAGAGTGTGGTCTGCGTCCAGCTGTGGGTGTCCACCCTCACAGGAAGAAGAGGATTCTGGGAGGGCGGGTGTCACGTCGGGGGGCGTGGCCATGGCAGTGCTCGCTGCAGAGCGGTCAAAGCGGTCACGTCTGTGGCTGTGTCCTCATTGCCCGGAAGTGGGCTCTGACGGTTGCTCACTGCTTTGAGGGGTGAGCGCAGTGATGGACCAAACAAAAACTATGGTTTGTGTGTTTGTTTGATAAAATGCTAAGGAGTTGTGTGTGTCTGTCAGGAGAGAGAACGCCGAGCTGTGGAAGGTCGTGCTTGGCCTCAACAACCTGGACCATCCAGGTGTTCACAGTCAGACCCGGGGGGTGCGCTCCATCATCGTACATCCGCGCTACAACCGGGCGGTGGTCGACTATGACATCAGTGTGGTGCAGCTGGACTCAGAGGTCAGAGATGGACACACACACACACACACACAAACACACACACACATTGTCGATTGTCATTGTTCACAGGTCAGTGATGATGAGATCCGCTGTCTTATTTTCAGATTGAGGAGACGGAGTTCGTCAGACCGGTGTGTCTGCCTGAGCTCGACCAGCTGCCCTCTCCAGACTCCTACTGTTACATCACAGGATGGGGTCACATGGGCAACAGGAGTGAGCACACACACACACACACACACACACACACGCTCACACAAACAAACATGAATTATGAATGAACATTAAATTTTTCTCCTCATGACACCTGCTCTGTGTGTTTGTCTGTTTGTATCCAGTGCCCTTTAAGCTGCAGGAAGGGGAGGTTCGGATCATTTCACTGTCTCAGTGTCAGTCTTACTTTGACATGAAGACCATCACTCCCAGGATGCTTTGTGCTGGTTACGACGCTGGAACTGTTGACTCATGCATGGTAAAACCTGCACCGACAGCCTGGATTAATTCTGATTTCTGATTCTAGAGTCAGTCAGTGCTTGTACGAATACAGTAAATCTGTGTATATGTGTGTGTGTGTGTGTGCGCGTGTGCGCTTATTCAGGGTGACAGTGGCGGTCCGTTGGTGTGCGAGGAGGCCGGTGGTCGCTGGACTTTGTTTGGCCTGACGTCATGGGGCAGTGTGTGCTTCAGTAAAGTGCTCGGACCCGGCGTGTACAGCAACGTGACGCACTTCACGCCCTGGATCCGACAACAGATCTACATCCACACGTACCTTCCCGACTGACACACACACACACACACAGAGCACTTCCTGCTCCAATCTCGCTGCTTCCTGTCTTCAGCATTCCAGGAGGAAGTGATGTCATTGTCAATCTCACACTCACACAAACACACACACACACCTTTGGTTCCTCTACCTGTGCCTATATCTATACTGATAGCCTTCAGATGCTAACTACTGTGTCAGCAGTAGTGTTAACTAGTATTACAGATGCTAACTAGTGCGCTAGTAGAGCTGTTGTTGTCAGCAAGTAAACTTCACAACCGTATGATTAACGATTAACAGTTCAAATAATATTTTTTTATGACTCTCAGTGTTGCTGCTCACAAACATGAATGGAAGCAAAGAAACGTCTGCGTCCCAACTGAAGTTTAACTTTGACTGAATATGACAAAATTTAAATACCAATGAGTTTAAAGTGATTACATGTTTTACTCTAAAAAACATCCATCTGAATTTATGTGGTTGGAATTCTTTTTGAAGTTTTAGATGCTTTGCTATGTCAAGTCTTCAGTTTTAAAATTTAAAGAAAAATCCAATTTTCAAAAATATTATCAAAAAGTTTATTTTGATATATTTTGGATCTAAAAATTAAATTAAGTTTAGAATCAAGTTGCTCAAACTGAATTTCACACACACAGAAATTATATTCCATGCTATAAATTTAGTAATATTTAAATTTCATTGTAAAGAATATACTTCAAATTTAAATTTGTAGGGCCCTGGCCCACCAATTCAATGTGAAGAACGAGCAGAGTAGCAACTAAAGTTCACTGTTGCCATCATGTCATCTGCGTTTTGGCCAAAAAGCTGCACTTCTACACACAGCAAAGACCACAGCCAATGGTCAGCGAACGCAAATGATCTTCAGGAGAAAACTCTCCAGACCAGTAGGTGGCTTTAGTCTACATCCATTGGTGAAAAGGAAACTGAAGCACTCGGAGTGCAGTTAAAAAAACTGGTGTTATAATAAAGCAGCACTAACCTTGCAACAACTTATAAGACGATTTCTTAATATATTTGCTTCTAATCAACAATTTGTCTCATGAATAGCTGCATATGACCATCAACCCTCGGTCTTTTGGTATTGGAAGAAGAAAGGAAGAGACTGAGGAGAAAACTAAAGAGAATTGCACATAGATGAAATCATGTGTATCACAAAAAAAAAAAAACAAAAACTAAAGTGGCTTTAATAAACCCGAGCAGGGAGCTGGAGACTGTCAGTCTCTCACCAGTGAGATCTACTGAGATTCAATGGCTGCAGACAAGGGCCAATTAGAGCCACCAATGCAGGACACAGTGAGAAGACAAGAGAGACAGAGCGACAGTTGGTTGTTGGCCCTGGTGTGTCGGGGCGTCATGGACTTTCTTTGCTTTCATAAACGTGACTTGGCCTGATTGAAAGCAGGAACTTCAGCCAGAGAATAAACCTTCTGATGTTCTTCAGTCTGTAGGGGAGACCTTTGTAGTTCCAACTCACACAAACACACACACACACGCACACATACACACACACACACACACACACACACACACAAAACATTGTCTAAACATTCAGGCTCACAGCACTGAATGTCTGAAAGCTGCTAGCTAAAACACAGTTTAGCACTCAACTTCCCACAATGCTTCACTCTATAGTGCCTGTACTTAAAGTTAGCAGTAAAAAAAAAAAAAATCAACATTGTTACTTGTACAATGTCGTACTGTATGTGTGTCTGTGAGATAGAGAGAGAGGATTTTTTTTTTTTTTTTTTTTTTTAGAGCTTGTAAACAAAGCTGCAACTTATTTGGGCAACTTTAATACTTTAATGGACAACATTCATCACTTAGCTTCATTAACACAATGAGCCAAATAGTAATTTATTATCATATAATATTATTCTAATCTATCTACAACACAAATGAAAGATATTCTGACAGCAAACAGTCTTATAACATTTATTTTGTGCTTTTCTTCTCAGGACTTCAGAGGCTTCACACACACCTCACTTCAACCGAAAAAAAAAAAAACAAACCCATATTTTTAACATCAAACATACATTAAATTTAACTATGTATCTATTGATAATGAAGATAATTCTTTCATGTTCTATAAATCTTTAATGTATCTTAATGTGAAGTTAAAATTAAGTACAAAAAATGTAAAAACAAGTTGTGAAACAACTGTAGCATATCACCACTGCAGATGGTTTGTGTTGACTCATGATGTTAACAGTTCACAAAGCAATTCTGTCAACTCGGTGTTTTAGCAACCTAGCTATTGCTCAAGTTAGCTAGCAGCATCACTAATACTAGAACTGCCACATTAGTGCCAGCCAAAAAGTGAAGCACAAGTGAGCAAAATATGCATTTTGCCTCTTTAGATTAGTAATGAATCTTGTTTTTATAAAGTTTGCAAATGTTGGCAGTAAGCTACATTAGCATTCACTTTGTATGTGTGTAGCTATGTATGTAGTCTATAATTCATTTTTATCATAATGTGTCATTTTAGTAGCAGTTTCAATTAGTGAGCTACTGTTGCTAAAGTTAACTAGCAGGCTAAGCTAACAGAAGAGTAGCTGTGAAATTAGTGACAGTAATGTTAAGTACTGAAGTGTAACAGCTAACGTTAATTGTTAATGTTAGCCAAAGTTTTGGATGACAATGCAAAGTTTAAGCTTCACACTCACATTTGGTTCTCCATGAACTGTTTGAATTGGCTCAAAAATAACCAATTTACAGAACATAACGTGAAACTTTTTTTTTTTTTTTTAGTATTTGATGTGTTTTAAGAGGAGTTATTATTGGTATTACTACTCTGCCTCTGATTGGCTTACCTGACAAGACTCCAGTTAATAATTTGCACACAAATTGCATCATTTTTACTTTTTATTTCTTTTTTAATCTTATTGTTCATTTAAGAAGGAGGAGCCAGAGATTTTAAAGACTTCTGTCACAGATAAGATATTAACACAGAGTTGCCCAACAGTTTGCTCGGTGTGCCCTTCATGCTAACGTCTAACTGACATCCAGAACATTCCAGGTGGTTGTTGTTGTAGTTTTGTGTGTTTGGTTTTTTCAAGAGTATTTTTCTACAGCTTTTTGTATGTCATGCTTATTACACAGGGCTGTGTGCGTGTGTGTGTGTATGAACAGTGATGATACACATGAATGCTTGTATGTGATTTGACTTGTGTGCGTGTTTCTGATGTCACTTCCTGATTTAGCTGTTACGACCATGTTATCATGAGAACAATGATGATGATGACAATGAAGAGTGTTATTGTTTAGTTATAAAGATTTAAATGCTTTACAAACAGACTGTTGCCTCTAATGTTTTCTGTAAACGTGAATATTTGGTTTGTATCACCTTGTATCCCACCAATAAAACTGTACACACACTCTATTATTTGTGTATGTGTGTGTGTGTGACTCACAGCCTGTATGCTGACCTGTCACTATACTTCAGTCTGTTTCCACTTCCTCTTGTCCAGAAATAAGTGTGAATGATGGAGATATTTAGCAAACAGTCTCAGTAATGTTTGTTATTCTGGGTTCTTGCTGAGGAATCTGTGCCGTGCATTACTGCCCTGATAACCCTCTTTCAAATGCAGTAGACATCTGTATAGGTGTAAAAAAGAGAAAAAAAATCTAACTCAATAAAGCATAATTTTCAGAAGTAAGAAAACTTGGCTTAGAATTGTAAAAACACAAATATTATCCTTCACTCAACAGTATAAAAAGTGAGAATTAGCCTGTTTAAGGATGATATTTAAAATGAAACCTTGATATTTTATATCTTGATTATTTAAATCCCAAATACTTGTTTTTAAACATCAGATTTGAAAAGCCTCAATAATTCCATCAAACAGCTGCTTATCATAGTTAATGTTAAACAAACAGAAATATGGAAGATGTCCGAGCAACAGTGTGGCTCATTGCTGTGCTTTTAGTGGACTGTGACATTATACATGACAGAAAAATGTTCATTGTTTGAGTGTGAACATCAGATTTAATGACATTTAAAGACTTAATTTTAAGTTTGTACAAAAAAGACTCCTTGACGTTTAAGCTGTCAATAATCTAAGCAGCTCTGAGGTGTGTTAATGAGGTGTTTCAGTGTGTGTGGAACAATGCTGTCAGTGCTGCACTTGTACGCACATCCTGACACACACCTGCCATTATCTTAATGATAATGAGACGTGTTAGTGTCTGCAGGCATCCATGAACGCAACTCTCCACTCTGTGTGCGCGTGTGTGTGCGTGTGTAAGTCGTCTGTCATTTTGCAAAGCAACAAACACAACACAGTTAAAGCCAACTGTTATTAAAACACAGCTGACAAAGTTCCACACACGCTCTCTCTCTCTCTCTCTCTGTGTCACTTGTTGCTGGTTGATGACTAAGTAGTCAGTCTTCTTCTCCTCTTTGTTCCAGTCACACAGCTGTTTCTCAAGCAAAGGTAAGAGGGTTTACAGAATAAAAAAATACTCTGGAAAACTAATTAATCTGAATTAACAAGTGTGCATTTGCACTGATTCACTGCTGTTGTTCAGTGAAGAGTGTGAAGCTTTCAGCTGCGATTACATAAATCATCATACTTGCGCTTTTGTGAGTGTTTAAAAGAAAAATTAATTTTTTTAATCTGAAGTGTTTGTAATTGATTGTAATTTGATTTTTTGTTGTTGATTAATTTGTAATTGTAATTAACTGAAATACTTGCAGAGTAAGTCAATAAATCTTTAATAATTTCCTGCGAATTCTCTTTAAAAGAACAGTTTGTGTTAAATGACCCATAAACCAACTGTTTCCTTTATATTGGAAACCTTATTCCTCGTATAAGTATGTTTAATTGTTTGCTTTTCCTACACAGGTTTTGCATTTTGTTTTAAGTGTCAGTTATTGCTGAAAAAAATTAATGAAGTTTCCCAAAAAATACAACTCAGCTTTAATTACATGGAAAATAGAGCAAAAGTTCAATAACTACATGTCTGATAATTAATTTTAATGAATTACCTGTATAATTAAGATATTTTTTCTAAGGCACTGTGTGACTTAGTGTACCACTGTGAGGACCTCTTTGACTTTACAGCTACAAAGTGAGGACATGGTGGATTGTCAGGACATTTTGTCCAGTTTTCAGTGCTGGGTTGTAACACATCATTGTGTATCATGTTGGAGTGATGTGACTACTTTGCACAGCTATAAGTTGTGTAACAAATTACATCTGGAGAGTGTTTTTTAGATAGCATAGCTACATCAGGGAGTGTTAAGGTTCGTTCAGAACTGCTCACTGGTTGTTAGACTTAGTTTCTTTTTTTACATATGAATTACAAAAGACGCAACCAGTGTGTGTGAAGGATTTGATGACATTCATGTTAACTTTTATGGTTTCACACTGAGAAACAAAAGCTTGGCGTAATTACTTACTTTTGCTGCCAAG
>JAQLOL010000016.1:18080997-18119193 GCA_029783665.1 Naso thynnoides | reverse complement strand
TTATGTGGAAACCGGGTCAACACATCTTGCCTACTCATTACTGTTGCCTCAATATTCTGAGATCTTCCTCAAAAAACAGGTTTCACTTCCAAGAGACTACGAATGAGTACATTTAAAGTACATACTGTTAAAAGAAAGGCTCTGTTCCAAAGCTGAAGATTTACTTAATATTACAAATGTTACTGTAACGGTGCTCATAATATTGTGAACAATGATTTAGGTTTTGATGATACCACACTCGAAGATTTTCATAGGAATCTAATTTTTTGGTGTAAACCAAATCAATGGCTTCATGTTAAACAGTGTCCATAGCAGAAATTAATTTCTCTTGATAGACAAGAAGTAAAATTTGGGAGCAACATCAAGTTTCGGGAAAGACGGCTAAGAGAAACACAGAACGAGACATTATACTGACGTAACTGAAGCAAGTGGAACCGAGCTGACCTGTAATTGTCAGACCTCATAAATACAATACTGCATGCAATGCAATAATTGCAATAATTCCTTCTGTGCAATAACACATATTAAATGTCAATATAGTGCAATAACTCATGTTCACTTTACTTTATATATTGTACATATTTTTATATATATTTTGGACTCGGGACTTATCATGTGTAATAATATTCCTTCTGCGCAATAACCCATATTCAGTGCTATTACAGGGCAAAAACTCGGTACTCTTTTTTCACTTTGTATAATTGTACATATTTTTATATTTCTTTAGCTTTGACACTTTTATCCTATCGCCTACATCTGCTCCTTGTTTTGAACACCTGTACACTTGGGTAGGACATGTTGTTGTAATGAAAAGCAATTTCCCCCTGGGGATCAATAAAGTAATTCTGATTCTGATCCTCATGCACTGAAAACATTTAAACACAGGAAAGAAATATAAGACAAAAACTTCATTTTTCATTTGTCATAGCTTCACATCTGGATGCCTGCAGGTGTTACTTAAAGAATTTTCACAATCAGATCAGTCCAGTGTAAAAACACAAGACTAAAGTAATAATATATGACATTTATTTTATGTATGACCTGTAATATTGTTACTCTAATTACTGCAATAAGCATTCAAAATAAAATCCAAATTTCTCTAATTCAACAAAAAACCAACCTCTCCATAAAGCATCATCATGTTGAGTCAACAGCCAATCAGCTGTTAGATCAGGTGACAGCAAAGCGTCAACCACATGAGTGGCGTTCTCCGCAAGCCGCCTCATTCGAACAAATGTAAATCTCACGCAGCCCCTCCCACTTATGACATCACTGCTCGGCCTCGCCCTCTGGAGGCGCCGCAACTCCCCAGGGCATGCTGGGTAAATAGTGTGAGAGCAACTCCCCCCAGCTGCTCCTAGGCTCCTCCCACTCCTGCCTTTCTCCTTCTCTTTTCACCTCCCAACCCCCCACCACCCACTCCAGCCCCTCCCTTCCTCCCTCCGCCTCCTCTCGCTCCTCCCTCAGAATTACACTGTAGCGCTTTCTGGAAACTCCTCCTCTACTCCTCCCTCCATCCATACCTTCATCTTTCCTCTCTCCCATCCTCTCTCTATCTTCTGGAGAGACTCTACACTCCTCCATCACATCCCTCCATCCATCTATCTCCTCCTCTTTGCTTACCAGACGGTACACTGTCTTCTTGTACACTCCTCTCTCCTCTATCCCTCCTTGTTCTTCTGTTGCCTCTTGTCCTCCTGTTGGCTCCAGAGGGACGAGCAACCTCTCTTTCCTTCCTGTCACCTCTCCTCCCTTCCCACCATCTTCCGCCTCCACAGCTTCTTCTCTCTCGATAAACAGAACAGAGCGATACAGAGCCTTTACTCCTTCTCCTCCTGACACCTCCTTCTCTCTGTTGCCACTGTACGTCAACAACCTCACTGCCTCTCCAACTCTTCCGCTTCTCGCCAGTGCCACACTCAAAGGCTTGTACAACTTCCTGTACCAGGTGATCAGACTCACCAGAATCACTAATATACACACTGCGGATGCGATGCACAGCAGCAAAAATGCTGCGAACAGCCACAAACAGAACCCTCCCGCCGCTCTGAAGTCACTAATTTTACTGCGCCGCACGCTGTCCAGTTCATCGATCAATGAAGGGACTGTCGTGGTTAATGAGACGATCTGGATCTTTGGTGTTGCTGATGGAACATATTTGGTCATCTCAGTAGGCATTGATGTCACAGTGGTCGTCTTTTCAACAGGAAGTTCAGTTGAGGGAATGACAGTAGAAATAGATGGATGAGCAGTTGACGTACGTGGCTCAACCATCGGCCTCTCGCTTCTCACAACTGACCCTGAATAATTTGACCATTCAATGAGTCTGGTGTACGAATGTAACCTGGACCATGTGACTACTCTGTGGTACTCGGTGTAGAGTTCTTTAAATGCTGGTGTAGCAACTACATTGTGAGTAGGAGCAGTAGTAGGTGTAGTAGTTGTAGTTGTAGTTGTAGGAGGAGGAGGAGGAGGAGGAGAGATGGTGGTAGCAACAGTAGTTGTCTTGTGACGAGTGCTGGCAGTTGTTGGTATGTAGATTCCAGTTGGACCCGGAGCAGCTGCAGGTGAGCACAGATCAGATTCTTCCAGAGTAAGTAAAGGTGTACCTTTATGCAGCTGTGGAGAGTCACACACCTGAGAACAGAGAACAACCATCAACAAATATGTCACAGTTACATCACAACGAATCTGGAGTGGATTTCAAAAAACATTTAGGAAAGGTTTTTTTTTTTAAGCAAACTTTCTGTCCTAAATCATCAACTTGCAATCTCGTGTCTTAAATTGGAGTTGGCAATGTCTGGAAGTCAAGCTAGCTGTAGCATGAGACCACTAAAGAAGCAACTCCTCTGCACCCTCCTTGCCTGTTTTTGCTCCGGCTCACACGTTTTTTTATTTGTTTCCGTTCTCTCTTTAAGGCCAGTTTACACCAAAGATTCACAACAAGATGAAATGGTTGCAGGGAAAGTTGCATGAACTGGTCCGTCTCAGCTCGTTTCGAGCTGGCTGACGGTGTCGCTGCTGCTCAGCTTGTCCAGTTTTAGAACGCAAGGCACATCATTAGTTTCAACAGCCAGTTAGCTTGTAACATCGCCAGCCTACAGCTCTCACGCTCTTTGATATGTCTTGTAATTGGCTGAAATTCTTGTCACAGTTTGAATACAGAGTCAAGGGGAGGTGCAGAAGTCTAGTATTCTTTAAGACCACCTGAATTACAAAATGTTGAAAGGTTATTAGGGATTTCTGCATGATGACACCAAAAAACACTTTTTCAAAAATATTGCTTCACTTGGTTTGTGTCAGAGGAAATACACTGGACAAAGAAGTACTTTTACACCTCCACAGGCACTGTTAGAAGTGCAAAGCAAGTTTAAGACACAGCACTCAAGAGATCCCCTCCTGTTATTATCTGCATGCAGCACACAGAACTCCTGCCAAGCTAATGTTGTGATTTCTTGCAGTTACTTTCCTTCTGTTTTTGAGACTCACCACACTCTCTCCGTCGCCCTTGATAAGTGGGCCATCCCGGACATACACATTGAGTTCGTATTCCTCAAGGTATTCGCGCAAGTAACCAAGGGAGCAGGAGCAGACCCAGGGATTTGCTGAAAGGTATAAGTACGGCACATCCTGCTTCTTGCTGAACCAATTATCTGGCATCACTTTGATCTGAAATGAAAAGTTATGCACGCCAACCTCAGCTCAAAAAACCTCAAAAAACACTGCTAATTGACAGGTTTTTTTGCTCAAAAACTTTAGAGGTCTGTCCCACCTTGTTGTTCTCAAGGATCAGGATCTCTATGGCAGGAAGGGGTTGGAGCATGTGCGCAGGAAGCACTCCGATATGATTGGATGACAAATCTAGGATCTAAAAGGAAGGACAGTGAGTCAGACAGATGAGGATTCTAACTTCAGAACTGTTTTTGATTTTGATTCAGGGGGTTACATTGGCTCCCTCAAATGCAACCTTTACAGTATGTGTCCAGATTTCATCCATCCAGACTTTACCTTTGGAATGGGTACTTTTCTGGGGGTCGTTTTCCATAACAAGATAATATCCGTGATAGTACTGTCTCCTGATTGGTCCTACCAATCAGTTGTCGGCAGTGTTTCACGTAACCTTTTTGAACCTGAAATCTCAACAAAGTAGGTACCAGGTACCATGTACTTTTACCTAAAAGTGTGAGTAGAGTAGAAAAGAGTTGGTACCACATAATGGAAAAGTGATTTAGTAACTCTCTATGATGCAGCCTTCGAGGTCTGCTCAGTTCCTTCATCAGCAATGATCTATGGACACATCCTAAATTCCAAACATGTATATGTACATGCACCTCTCCTTCCAACAGGCGACAGTCACAACACGCATGCCAACACGCAAACCTCAAGCTTGCTGAGTCCAGAGAAGGTGTTGTCGCTCAGAGAGTTTAAGACGTTGTTTTCCAGGTAGAGTTCAGTCAGACCGGGACAGGCAGCAAATGAGTTGTCAGAGAGAGACGTAAGGAGATTTGATCCCAGCCGCAGAACTCTGAGGGTGTCTAGGATCAGAGAAGCGCTGGAGACCACCTCTGGAATCTGGACGCAGAAAGAAACCATGAAACCTTCAATAATGTGAGAGATTCACATGTTGAAAGAAATGTATCAAATCAGTCACTAATATTAGCTTTAATTTCATTGGTTCAGATTTGTATGCATGTGCAGACAGCCACCTTATTGCCTGTTAGGTCAATCTCATAGATCTTCTCAAAGACCTCATAGGAGGACCAGGACAGACTGGGGAACAGGTTGTTTGGAAACAACAGAACCTAAACATAGAGAGGAATAAAAACAAAACAAAACACATTTAGAGCTGTTTGTGTTTCCTGTCAAACTGTTATCGGTCTGGAACAGGAAGCTTGTGTGTCCTCCTGTCAGTCAAACACCTCATCCTATCATGGTTGAGTTCAGCAAAGTATGTGACAAGGACCGCTAAAACCATATCATCATAGTTTATTTTATTTTAGTTTATTTTTTACATTTTTTAAATTAAATATACAGCATTTTTATATAGTGTAATTTAAGGTAATTAAAGATGCTGCTGTCACAATTTTTTATCAATTTATCTCACTTCACATTGGTGACACTTCTGCAAATCAATTTAACAAGAGCCACAATTTACATTATTTCACAGCATTTAGGATGTTTGTAGAGGACCCAAATGGAACTGAAAAAAGTGATAAAACGTTCCATTTATACATGATTTAATACATGAAAAATACAATGTAAAATGAAAATGTTTTCAATTTTCAGTCTTTAGATCAATCAACTAAATTACTAAAAATCTATCATTTCAAAGGAGAATGAAAAGATGATTTTTAAAAAATGAATTAAATATTAATCCACAAATAAATGGCTCAAATTAGGGCTTTCACATCTCAGATTTTCACAATCGTTGCCTAAGAAATTCACCACAACAACATTGGTGCGACATCAATCTGCTAAATTCTTTTTTAATAGTTCCTGTGTTTTCTTTCTTTTTTTGGACAACAAGTTATAATTAAAACAGGAACTTAAACACATAAGGAACAAGAAATATTTTATTATTAAAAGGCATTATTATATGTGTATTTTTATCAATTTTTAATTTTTAAATATCTCAAATATTGTAAATGCTGGTACACCTCTCAAATTCATCTCAAATTCAAATTAATTAAACATTTACATAAACAGCACAACAGTCAAGAATAGCATTTGAAATACATCAATGGATTAATAAACTGTGAAAACAAAAGATGTTAAAACATAACTTTTAAAGGGAAATAAATAACGGAGTAAACTGAATGAAGACTTTAGAATTCAATCTGAAATTAAAAGGTAATTTACCCCCATCTGTTTTTTTTTTGCAGCTTTTTAACTTTCTTAGCTATTCAATAATATGCAACCCTTAGCTGAGATAAGGGGAAAATGCAACTGTAACTGACATTCTTTATATACATTTTGTTTTAGGTGTGTGTGTGGGGCAGCTTAATGTTACTTAGAGAAACAGAAATATTGGAAAAGGATCTGTAATTAAATTGTCACTGATGTGAAACAGACTGCTCAGCACTGACTTGCATTCATCTAACATTTTCTTGGTTGAAGTTTTAAAAAGAGTTACACTGGTTTTTAAATACAGATATCTGCAGCTGTCAGTCAGTCTGAGTGTTTCTTCATGTTAAACCTGACATCCAGCACCTGTCGGTGTTTCTTGGTGTTACCTTGGTCGAGGGTTCAATTCCAGCTGGGACGTCGCTCAAACCGGCTGCTGTGCAGTTCTTCCTCGGTCGGTGGTCCTTGTCCCTGTCGCTGATGCAGTTGACCACTGCCATTACCATGGCAACGTGGGACAGGAGAAAGATGAGGATGAGGAGCTGCATTCTGAAAAAGGCTCTCAGCTCTTTGGCGACTCTTTGTCTTAATCTGAGACAAAGACTAAGCTAAACTAAGAAATTAAACATACCAGGAAGCATCTTGTGTGTATGTGTGTGTGCGTGCATGCACATGGTTTGACGGGCAGTTGCTGAGGCAGGAAGTGCGATAAGACTCTGAGTTCAGCTGTTGGTCTGCTGATATCTGACCTCAGTTCTCCATCTCTGAGTTCGTGTTGGTGTGTTTTTGTTCTCACCAGCTTCCTCAACATGTTAGAGGTCATTCTTTATTTGAATGTTTGAAACTTCCTACTGCCTTTGGACACCACAAGATAAAGCTCATACTGACATTCAAGGCAAAAACCACAAAAATACTTCAAACATTACTTCTACTGCTTCCTTCATGTCTCTGTCGAGGATGGTTGTTTACTGACTGTGCATCACTTTTCAGTGCTCTTACTGGTTTAAGGTCTACCCGCTTATGTCTAGTGGTATTTTGTTTGGAAATCAAAGAGAACACCTCTTGAAAATTTAAAATAAACTCAGAGGTACCAGATTAACTCGTGCTGGCATCCCAGGCAAATAAAGCAATAGATGAGTCATGCTTAGTTTTTCATTCTTATTGACAGTTTATTGCCATCATGTTGTCTGCAGGTAGAGCCTGAGATTGGTTCCTGATACAACAAACACAACAACAGACACAACAACCCAACACAGACTGAAAATGTGAGGGGCTCTGAGCCAATAGGAGGAGGGCTAAACCATGATGTCATCATGTCCATGTTTGTGTTTCTGAGTCCTGACATCAGGCTACGATGCCACAGATTCTGAGGTTGTGATTGAGCAGGGGTGTAGGGAATGGGCGGGGCCAGTCAGTGAGAGTTCTAGAAAGTTGTGGAATAATGCAGAGTCAGTTGCCACGGCAACATTTCTACCCTCCTCCCATACCCCTCCTCCTCCTCAAACTTCCAAAAAAAAACAAAACAACAAAAACCTAAACAGACGATCAGAAGAAAACAATGAAATCAGCTTTATAAGGTCAAACAAACTTTAGATTATGATTCTAAATTAACCAAGAAACACACACAAACATACACACAAATAACCACACATACACACTGACTTCCTAAACATTCACATACATACACACACACGAATACACTCAGACGGTTGCATGAGGGTGAAGAAGCTCCCTTTAAGCAGCATCCAAAAGAACCCAATATTAATGACACTTAAAACTTTATAATCATAATTATATTTATAATGGTGATGATGACACGATGACATCACAAAGCAAAGCTTTAACACGTAGGCGGGGTTAAGATATTCAGGACAAGATGCAAATGAATACATGAAGGAAAGAGAAAAAAAGCCAATCAGAAGCCCAGCCAGGACATTAAAAAAAAATAAAAAATAAAAATCCCCATACACAAAAAAGAAACTTCGTTTCCCATCAGGCCTGGCGGTGGCAGCAGGTTATCAGATTGTCCTGTGATTGGTCGATTCCAGAGACAGCAGAGCAAAACGAGGCGGACAAAATATCCTGCTGATGTCATGCTCCTCTGGCCAATCACAATCAATTCTAGTGTTTTTGTCATCATCACCATGGCGACTCCCTCCTGCTGTGTAGCCGGTAGGAGCGCTCCCACTGGTTGGTTCTGACCTTACGTGAAAGGTCTCAAAGTCACGGAGCAAAGAGATGCTCCTCTCGTCATCTCCCACAGTGCCTTGCTCTTTATGGGCGGGGTTTAGGCAGTGCCGCTAATTCCCAGCTCCTCTCAGTAAACACATTGTCATTCAAGGCAGCTTTAACACCAAAGCCACTCCCACCTGTCAATCAGCAGGACGTGGGAAGTTGGAAATCTGTGGCAGAATGAGATTGCTAAAACTTCCTACATTTCAGAGGTGCAGTGAACACAACAAACGCTCTCCCAACGTCACTTAGTGCGAAATGTTTTGCTCTGTGAGTCCTCGACAGTAACATTTTGATAATCAATAAGTCTTGCGAGTGATTTAATGAGCAGAAACATCGCAGCTTTTTTATGCACTTTTGACTAAAAACAAACTATCTGAGGAACATTGATGTTAAAGCTCTGCTGGACATGTGGCATCAGCATGTTTGCACCAACTTGAAACTGAAAACATCAGAACAAAGTTCTTCAACAAATATCTGTAACTCATTTTGCTGAAAAGGTTGTCTTGAAAGGGATATTAAAGGCAAATTTACATGCCCCAGTTTCCAACTTCCCGACGTCTCAGGAAGTCAGCAGTTTATTCCTCGTCCCTTTTGATGTGGTCACGATAATAACAGAGTATCATCAGATGCGTTTAAATTACACAGAACGTGTCGTAGTGTCAGTTACAAGTTTAAACACAAAGCTTATTGTATCTCAGGTCTTCATTCTTTGAATATTTCACTCTTTCTTCTTCTCTTAATCCCTCATCTCAGTCTCATACTACATTTCCCATAGTTCCTTGCCTACACACCCCTACATACACTATAATCCATCATGTTTTACATTGCCTACATCTCCCATGTCCATAAATAAGTCAGTATTTCTACATCTCCCATGAGGCGTCACATCAGGCCTCTCTTACTAAATTTCCCACGATTGCCAGACAGTAAAAGTGAGCACGTTTCATATGTCGCAGCCAGTTTTAAAATAGATTCATCTTCATAAAAACATCAAGATAAAAAGAGTCAGGATACACTTCAAATATACACACACAACGCTTTAAAAAGATTCAACATGCGAGTCCGTCTCACAACACTTCCTCCTCTTCCTCTGAATCCATGATCGTCAGTACTGATATCTCCATCCTGTCTGTACAGCAGTGAGTCTGTCAGCTTTCTCCGCTCCTGTGGGAGGCGCTACAGAGCTGCTCTCTTTGGTTTGTAGCACTCAGGGTCAAAGCATTCAAGTCACGTAAGAGAGACGGTTCCTACGAGCTTCAAGATGCTTTTCAGATGTGACAGTTTGATGCTTTCCTTTGGGACAGAAAACTAAAAGATAAGCTAGAAGGATAAAATGATCATGCTGGTGCGGATCAGCTGTGTAAATCTGTATTTGTCTGTTGTTAAGCACTTCCAAGCTCTGGCTGAAGTCGCGCAAACTGTCAATCCAACACAACATGAATGCTCCTCTGGTTGAGCTAGGCTAAGCGAGGCTAGGCTAATACTTTCACCTGTGCAAAGCTTCGGCTTTTGTAGCACTTCCCCACATAATGTATTAGCCTGTAAAGCTAGACACTTGTCGCACCCTACTCAGGCTAAGTGACTAGCCCGAGCTAATACAGAGCTCTCAGACCTAACCAGGCTAATTAGCCTCCTGGGCTAACAGCAGCTAAAAGGGAGGGGCTAAAAATCGAGTCCATGTAAATACAAACATGCATCCTGCCTTTTAAAACTATCCAACGACTTCATCTTTGAGTAAAAAACAGCTTCATAGAGAGACTTCTAACATCAACGAGCCCAAAGAGCTGCCACTTCAGCTTTAAGGCACCTCGTTATGAACGACTAATCACAACCCAAATATCAGCAATCAATATCTCAATATCAGCCATCAATAAATCTTAATATTGTGAAAACTTCCATCTTGTTTGTGTTTGACGGCCAAACTGCAAAAAAAAAAATCCTAAAACAGTGTGCGTTGGCAACAACTAATTCAAAACCAGAAGCAAGCGGCATACACACACACAAACACGCAAACACACACACACACACACACACACACGCATACAGCAGGACTGAGGATACAGGATGTGTGTGATGTTAGTTGGTGAGCAATGAGCAGTCTCGTTAACTCAAAGGTGCTTAAATGCACACACACACAGACACATACACACACAGCCTATTCTGCACAGCATCAGGACCGCCCCTGCACCCTGCAGCCAATCAGAGACGTCCCTGGGGTCAGAGGTCAGATGGGTGTCTCCTTGTTGTTTTTGAGGTCCGGTGCGCTGAACTGCCGTCTCATCCTGGGGGGGGTTGTGAAGCCCCACCCACCTGGGGGTGGCCCCGCCCCAAACAGCATGTCAGCAGGAGGGGGCGGAGGCCCGGAGCGTGGCAGGCTGTGGTAGTTGGGGTGAGGTCCTGGCTGGAATGGTGCATTGTGGGGGATGAAGTAGGGATGGTGATGGTACTGATGGTGCTGGTGTTGATTATAATGAAAGCCTCTCTCTCTGTCCCTCCCTCCCCCTCCTCCTCCTCTCCCCCCTCCTCTCTCCCCTCCTGGCCCAGGCGACAGTCCTCTCCTCTGTCTCGGTCGTCCTTGGTGACCGCCATGTTGCTGGCCATTTTCGTGGTTACTATTGCCAGGGGTGGAGCTGTCCAGAGAGTTGCGGCGGTAGCGCCGCTGGTAGTTTTGGTTGTTTCCCTGTGGATGATGGTTGAAGCCGCCCTGGTTACGCTGTTGCCAGGCACGATGAGGGCTCGGGGTGCGCATGCGAGGGGGTGGAGCCTGAAAGGGGAGGGGCAAGAGGGCAGGAGATTGACTCTGAGGTGGAGGTGAGGGAGAACCTTTAACCTCCACTACTCCTCCCTCCTCCTTCTGCTCTCCGCCCTCTCCTCCTCCCTCTCCCAAACCCAGAGCCTGTAGTGCAGCGCTTGCTGGTCCCCATGACAACCGGTGGGCTGGGTTACTTTTGAAGGGGAACTTGAGCTTGCACTCCTGGGGAGGGATAAAGCGGCCAGTCCCAGGGAGGTGAACAGGGACGATGGGGGAGCTCTGACCTGCAGGATGGGGACACAGGGCAGAATTCAGGTTTCATTCTGTCAAGCCCTGAAACTGCTCAACAACACTCCTGCTTCACATTCAGCAGCTGATTTCAAATCAAACATTACATCTGTGAAGTGTTGGCATCACGTGACCTCATCTTAATCCACTGACCCTGACTCTGGTTTTGTCCTCGTAGTTTCTTGGTGATATTCTGCTGCTGCAGGTTCAGAATCCGCTGCTGTTCCTGTTTAAGCCAGCGGAGGCGCCCTCTCCTGAACGCCGGGTCCTCTTCCATCAGTCGCTTAACTCTGACATCTGGTTGGACTGGGCCATCATCGGCTCCGACCCCATCTCTCTGGGGTGACTCGCCCTCTTCACCATTCATGCCATCATCCTGGAAACAAAGAAACCAGGGAGGATTCAAAAACTTGTTGCTGTGCGTCTGATGATCAGCTGAAGGACAAGAACAGACGGTGTGAACGAACCTGAACAGGTATGATGCTCTCCATCTTGATCATTCTGTCTCTCAGAGCTTTGATCTCCTCATCCTTCATGTTGTTTTGTAACTTTACTTCCTGGAAGAGTCAAGGACTAAATTTAATGAGGAGCTCAACGTCTGCAGGATGAACGTGATGATGTGCTTCAGGATGAATTGTTTGGGGATCTTCTGACTTTTCATGTGGCGCCATCATCAGGTCAACAATTTAAATCGTCCTATACTCCGGTTTACAAACAAAATAAATGCAGAACCCATAACATTCTAATCAACTGTACTTCATTGCTACTAAGCTAATGTTAGCAAGCTAACTGTAAGATATCAGCCTGATAACAGCCTGTTGGGAAAGACGCAGGGTGTCGGATGGGATCAGAAACAATCAATAAGCATCTGTCTTCCACTGTAACACATTATGTGTTTTATCGTGCATTATGTGTCACACTGACACAAAGACTAGCATATTTGATTTTTTTGTTTATCTCGCCAGATGGCTTGTTCATAGTAGAAGTCAGTGGTGTCAACCAGAGTACTCACCTCCAAAATATCAGTCAGCTTATCGATGTGAGCCTTCAGGTCATACACGTTTTTTTTCTCTCCTCCCTCCCCTGTCTCCCCTCCTCCCCCTCCACCTCCTTCCTCTGTGGGGGGGCTCCTCTCCTCTCCGATGCCCACGGTGTCGCAGACATCCTGAGCGACGGCCCTCCAGCTTTCCTTCTCGTTGGAGTCTTTCTTGGCATACATGCGGCAGAGTTCCTTCATCTTGACGATGGACAGCGCTTCAATCTCCTGACGGGAGTGACGGAAGTCTCCCAGAGCCACCTGAGTGGGGCGCCACACATGAAGGAACACATTATAAACTGTGACAATACCAATTTGACTGGTGTCACTCTGAAAAAAAAAACATGTGTTTAAAAAGTAATCTGACATCAAAATATTTAAATGAGTCAGTTCATGTTTTAACCACTAGATGCTGCTGTTTAGGCCTCTGATGATGAACAGATGCAGTTATTCTTAAAAGTATTTGTTGTGCCTATTAAATGTTGATTGTTAAATTACATTAAAGGTAACTCAGAGTATTACCCACTCTGTTGTGCACAAGCCCGCCAAACACAATGACAGTCCTCACACTGATACTAATCGTGTGTGTGTGTGTGTGTGTGTGTGTGTGTGTGTGTGCGTGCGTGTGTGTGCTGACCTCATAACAGATCTCTTTCACAGCCTGCATGCGGAGGTCTTCCATAGTGACCCGTTTGGGGTCTTTGCTGATCCGTCTCCTTTGAGGGATCTGATAGACTCTGAGAGGCTCCCTCCTCTTCCCACTGCTGGGCAGGCCGCAGCGCTTCACTATGGACTGCACCTGAAGACAGGTGAGAGAGGCAGACAGGTCAAACAGACAGGTGAGACAGGGACAGAAAATAAAAACATCCATAAATCCACAGAGAAACAACAGAATGAAAGACTCTCTACTACTAGCAGAGCTTCCTGAGTCTGAGGGCGTCCTCACAGTGTCAGACCCCGTTTACACGGCACAAGTTTTCACATTAAACGAAATGCTTTTACTGCAGTCCAGCCTTCCTTTTACATGACAACGGCTTGCTGGCACCCCTGAGACCACAAACATTTAAAACCAGGTTCCAGAGTTTAATCTTTAGAAATAGCAACCATCCTTTTGGCTGAGTAAACTGGCAAACTGCAAAGCCTGTGAAAGCAGTGACTACGCTAACGCTAATGCTAGCACAAGATGATACATTCTGCAGTAGCCTCTACCAAACTCCGATCAAACGCTCCACAGTGCACTCAAAGCAAGTTGAATATGACCATAGTCGGCTGATTTTTTTAAATTTGTGGTTGTTTAGGGCTTAGCAGCAAACAGGAAGTAAACAACTTTAGGCAGCTCCGATGGAATGTCATTACAAACTTACACCGCCAACTACTGGCCTAGCATGCATACTACAGCACTTTCGGCTTTTCATGTAAATGTGGATTTTTTTCAAAGACGCAATCACTTTGACGCCACGTTTAGTCAAGAGCAACTCTACTAACAACGTAAGACTTTACAATCTACAAAAAGACAGACAGACTGACACAGACAGACAGGTGTGTGTACCTTGTTGGCAGGTAGCTTCTCTCTCAGGGAGGAGATCAGCCTCCAGCTTTCCTCACAAGAGCGTTTGTCTGAGTCGTCGCCGCTGTCACTGTCTGCATACTGAGTCAGCACACACATGCACACACACAGATTATTGATTGTAAATTGCCAGCTACAACATGAAACAAACAAACAACAAACCAAACAAAAACAGAAACGAACCAGTCTGTGTTGCTCCAGCAGCAGATCAGCCTCCTCCTTCTCTTTACGGTACTGAGTCTCCATGTCCTGCAGTCTGCAACATGAAAACTAATCAATCAACCAGTCAAACAATCAATCAGTCAGTCAATCGGCCCATCAATCACACAAAAACTTGTCCAACAATCACAGTGTCTCAGAGTTGAGGGTGAGTCTCTACCTCTTCTCCATCTCCAGTTTGATATCGATGCCTTGTTTCTCCAGCAGCTCCCTCTGAGCGTAGTTCCAGTCCTCCGGCTCCCCCTGCTGTTCAACCGTGGCGCTGCGCTCTCTCTCCATCCTCGCCTGCTCGGGGTGATTGAACCGAAACACATGATTCTTCCCCATCACGATGCGGTTACCTAGCAACAGAGACCAAACAATAGGGCAAAAGATCCTTTAATAATGAACAATAGTGAACAATAATTGCATTTCGCACAAAACATCAAACAGGCAGAGTAACAACAAACAAAAGGCAGAGGAAAATAAGAGTATTGGAATATTTTTAAGCAACTAATATGTTTATTTTTAATTTTCTCAATGTATGAAACAGATCATTTAATTAATTTTTTTTTTAAATTTCTCTATTTCACTGTCACATTTCAGACTTGCTAAATCTTATTTTGAAGGAGCTGCTCGGTGTCGACAGGTAGGTTGTCGGGTGTGTCTCCTGAGTGTCAGCACCTTGTTTGAGGATGACAGCCTCAGTGATCTGCTTCCCGTTGACGTACGTCTCAGCTCCCACTAACGGCTCCAGAGTGACGACAACTGCAGGCAGAGGACACACACAACTGTACCACATCTGCGCACTCAGAGCTCAGACTCGCAGAGTGAAGCACTTACAGTCTCTCACACACACGCACACACAAACAAACACACACGCGGGAGGGCGGTGGGGGGCACAGGAAACATGGGTGTAAATATGATAAAGATGATGTCACCATGTTAACTAGTAACACTGAGGTTTCAAACGATACCTGACAGATTTCCTGGCAGCTTTTCACAGAGAGAGAAAAGAAAGAGAGTGACTCACTGAACACACACTCTCACACTGAACAAAAACAATGAAAACAGCCATAAAACCTGCAGATTCTCATTCAGCGACAGTGTTTAGAGTCACTCAGGAGTCTGCTACTAACATTTGATGTTCGTAAGGCAAACACGTTTAGAAAATTCATCCTAAAATGCTACCCAGACTTCATGCAGTTGCTGCAGTCTGACCACCAGAGGGCGATCTGAGCACACTCAATGACAGGAAGACAACAGGAGGACTGAGACTTCTCAGCTCTCCATCTCCTCTTATTCTGACAAAAATCAGCTGAGCAACAACAACAAAAAAATACTTAAAAATGACTCCCGAACAGAGGAAAGATTTAACCAATCAGGTTTCGCCTCGGCGTCACAGACCAATCAGGGATTTTGTTGTTATGCTGTCAGTGACTTATAGCAATTTGCACAAAGATCTTCAAGTCTTTTTTGGTTAGTGTGAAGTTTATCCTCTGGAGTTTTGTTCTGGCCTCAAAGAATAAAAAGGTTACAGACAGACAGACAGACAGACAGACAGACTGACAGACAGACAGCTGGGTGTCTCACCTTCTCCCTGCTCGTTGGTCTCACTGACAAACACACAGTGAATCTCTTTTATGAAGTGACCGGACAGCTTAATGTCCACATCCTGCTGTCCAACCCTGCCACACACACACACACACACACACACACACAGAAACAATATTATTAAACATCGTCTGACATCATGGCGAGAAGAATCAGAAGCTGCAGCAGGAACTTCGAGTTCTCACCTGGTGAATCCCTCCTTGATGTAGTAGAGCAAACACTCTGACATCAGAGGGTCTTCATTCAGGTTCACCAGGTGAGGCGTCTGCAACACGTTTCAAAGATTCATTTGAATCAAAGACATCTGAGTCGTCTCAAAGTGACAGACTGACAGTCGGTCACGTTCTGCTCACTGCATCGGTTTCGTGACCTCAAAACAACGATAAACACTTTAAAACAACATGATGAGACGTTAGATGAGATGTCACAGAACAGGTCCTGCTCGCACGTCACGTGATGTCATGTCCACACTAACATTAGCACCTGTGTGCAAATGCGCTAAACAAAGGTGACTCTTTTTTTCTTTTTGCAAAAAGACGAGTTTATCTGTTTGTTTTTCTCTGATGTCTCATCGGATGTTACGCTTGCAGCAGCAGAAAGAAGCACAGAGGTCAGTGATAATGTTACAGTGTCTGAGCTCTGAACAAACAACACAGACTGAATGACATATTGAGCTGTTTAAACACAGATGGATGGAACATGATGTTCTCTTAACGGCATTTTAGGTTTATTAATTTGTTTTGTTCATTTGACTTGAATGAATTAATGTCATTACTATAATTACTTCCAAGTCTGAGTCGCCCTAAGAAAAATGTTGCACAGCTGAGTCAAATGACTTCTGTTATATAAACATAAATCCTTGAATTTTCCTGTGAATGTTTACCCAAAGTAAAGAACCATGATGAATGCTGTCAACATATTTTTTGGCACGGTACCTTAGTAAGTGAGCTGCTCCAACAACTGAATTTCCCCATGGGGATAAAATAAAGTTTACCTTACTTTACCTGAGCTGCTTACTTAAAGTTTGGGTTGGCAGCTTTTGCAAATCAAGCTAGCTGCAGCATGACACTCCTCAGGAAGCAACTCCGCTGCACCCTCCAGTCCCCGTTTTTGCTCCAGCTCACATTTTATTTTTGTTGTTGCCGTCTCTTTTAAATTCAATGTGCACCAAAAATTTGTGACAAGACGAAACGATTGCAGTGAAAGTTGCAGCGGCGTAAACTGGTCCATCTCAGCTCGACTCAAGCCTGCTGATGGTGGCGCCTGCAACTCAATTTGTCGAGTTGCAAGAGGTCTGTTTTAGAGTGTAAGGCACCTATAGTTTTAATAGCCAATCAGCTTGTAGCAACGTCACCTGTTGCTGAGAAAACCAGCACAGAGCAGCCAATAGGAACACGGGCTCTCTTAAATACCTTGATTGGCCAAAAATATCCTATCAAAGTCTGAATACAGAGCCAAGGAGAGGTGCAGAAGTCTAGTGTTCTTTTAGGCCACCTGTATTTCAAAATGCTGAAAGATTATTATGGGATTTTTGCCCAGTGACACCAAACATAAACTGCACAATCCACCTTTAACCCCTTAATGGGTCCAAAACAGCGTCACTTTAACTTTTTAGGTACTGATTTGAACTACAGAAGCTAAGCTATCCGTTGCTGACTAGCATGTATCCAACAGCATAATATACCCAATTAAAATGCTTAATTTCCTTCTGTGACTAATGCTCAGTATTCCATCCAACCCCAGAGCAAGCACATAAAAAGTGTGAAAAACTTGACATTTTCACTCTTAAGCTAATTCATCTGTGACCAAAACAAAATGTGAGCGACAGCAGTAGGTGTCTGAGACGCGTGTGAACTCACTCCTTTAGGAGAGAAGACGCCCAGCGTTCCTCCATCTTCTTTAATGGACACGCCCATCTCTACCAGCAGCGACTCTCTGGGCGAGAGACACAGACACAAGCAAAGAAAAAGAGAGAGAGAGAACTTTCATTGTCTACGTCATTCATCATCTGTAGCTTGTTTTTCTCTCACCAACCATAAATTCTGTTGCTGTCTTTCTGTTTGTAAAATAGTCAGCGTGTTTACGTGCTCGGTTCTGATTGGTCAGTTATTGTCAGCAGTTTCTGTTTACAGTTTATTTACCGAGTATTTCTTACAACAATCGCCTTGATGTCAGATGACCTTGAACAGTACCCATGAGCCCCTGCTGCTGTTGCTGAGGAGAAGAAGCCACCCAGACGAGTGAATCAGAGCGGAAGCTGATTCAAAATGTTGTTTGTTACAGTTGTGAACAAAAGATGTGGAATTTGTTTGAAAGTGACCAAAAATTCAGTTTTCTGTTTTGTGTGATTTAGAATAGAAAATCAGCACAATCTATGAAAAACAACATCGGCCTTTGTGCAGTCATCTAAGCATCCCTCTTCTTTATCGCGATGTAAGAAGGAAGACCCTCCCCTGGTGTTGCCTTCATGTCTTCATTGAGATGGAGGATGACTGCAAGAAGGTCGATGTTCATTTTCTCACAGTGCCGACTTGAAATTACGCAAAACAGAAAAAAACCCACAAAAAATATTAACTTCAAACTTTCTGCAGAAACAACTGAGCTGCATGTGTGTAAGGAGAGCTGTGTAACTCATCTCCGTCTTCCCCAAGTCGTGAACTTCTCAATCATCTCTCACCCCTCGTTAAAGTTTTGTGATTGGAACGACACTTTCAGTTTTCATGTCAAGAGAATCAGTCAGAACTACAGACAACACAAAGTTGGAGCTGTTACCTCTCCAGTCGAATAGATTCTGTCTTTCTTAGTTTCTCCTCCCACGTCTCGTTTAGCTCAGCGATAATTTTCTCCGTCTCCTGCAGCAAACACAGCAGACACATCAGTGAACCAGCCGTTACATGAGTCGACTCTCAGAAGTGTAAACTTCTAATCGTACCAGCAGTCGCTCCGCTGCTTCCTCTTTAGTAATAGGCTCCGTACTGTCTGAGTCCTCTCCATCATCTCCGTCCTCGATCAGGTGGTCGCGGTCAGCAGGTGCATCACCCGCAGACGCCGACTCAGTGCCTGCACAGGAAAAAAATACATTCAGAGGAATGAAGAAAGGAAAGAAAGAGAGAAAGATGAGACGGGATGAAAGAGTGTTGGAAAGCCACAAAGATGAGAAGAAAGCAAAGAGAAGAAAACAGTGGAACAGAGAAAAAAGATGGAAAGATGCAAAGACGGATAAAGATTGAGAAAAAAAGAGAATAAAAACTGGGTTCGATTTTGTTTTATCGTTGATGTCAAGGCAAATAAACATGGTAAATATTATTATCACATTTCTTTCAAACCTTAATAAATCAGTATCAGCCTCAGAATATTCTGCATCGTTCTGACTCTTTAATGTCTAAAAATATTCACCTGGAGAGGCAGAGCCAGTTTTAGGTGCAACCCCGTTGGTTGTGAGTGCCAGCTGCAGTGGGGAGGAACACACACCTGCAATACCAGCGAGGCCGTTGTTGTTGTTGACTTTTAGAAAGAGAGACAGAAACAGAGTCACGTTTCATTTTTAATAAGTTGGAATCTCTGCTATGCTGGTTATGTAAAGAACAGCTTGTAAATATCTACGCATGCACGCATGCACGCACGCACACACATATACACACACACACACACATACACAAACAGTTGCTGTTGTCTGTAAATATCCCCCTCTGAGCATACTGCACATAGACATGCCGAACATACCATGTTTAAATAACTACACACACTCCCAAAAATACCTGATTGAACAGTCCTGGCCTGGCTGTATGTGACACTGCTGATGCTGTAGCTAACAGAAGCTAACAGGAGCTGACAGGAGCTAACAGGAGCTAATGGTGCTAAGAGGAGCTAACAGGAGCTAATGGTGCTAACAGGAGCTAACGGTGCTAACAGGAGCTAATGGTGATAACAGGAGCTAACGGGAGCTAATGGTGCTAAAAGGAGCTAACGGTGCTAACAGAAGCTAACAGGAGCTAATGGGCTACATGTGACAGCAATTTTTTTGAGTTTGTCTGCTTAATAAAACAGGCTTTGTGATTGGCTGAAAAGTGGGACGGCAACAACTGTTGACAAACTCACTGTGATCAAAAGTCTCACAAGAAATAAAATGTGTCATTACTGAGTTTTAGCTAAGGGAAAAAAAGTCATCGTGAAAACAGCACTTAATAAAAACCTCAAAAATCTACTCATTATGAAAATGAAAAATGAATGAGGAGTTTTAGCAATTTCTTCAATCGTTATTTCCTCAAAGTTTACTTACATGTATTACATAAGTTAATTCATATACTGTATATGATTTTGAAATTCTTTTTTATGTATCACTTATTGAAGCTTTTGTAGTTCGTGATATTTACAGGAATTTGTGTATACAGTAAGGAATGTGTGTACCAGTTTAGAGAATACATCACTTTGTATTCAGCAGCTTGTGCAGTTTATACATTAACTCGTTCAACGAGGTAACATTTTAATCTCTACACACTGGTAGTTTGAACAGTAAATGTGTGTCTACCACAATAGCGTGAATAATGTGTACACAATACAGTAGAGTACACCAAATTGTCATGGTACTCATACAGTATTGTGATTTAGACACACAGAGTAAAACGTGTATGCCAGAACTATGGGTGCCTAACAATGCATTGTTTAAGTTTAATGTGTGTGTATCAGTGTGTTATGTATACGCATATAACGTACACTGACATTTTCAAGTATATAGTATACACACAGTAAAGTTTGTGTATACCAGTTTAATACATTTATTATCAAAAACTGTACATCATATAATAAACAGAATAATGTATATCACAAAAATCTTAGTTACTTCTGATGAGAATACACCAGCAGTGTGTTTACTGTATAATGTTTAAGTGTATGTGTGTGTACCAGTACGGTGTATTAACTGTCATGTTTAGTCTATACAAGAACATACCAGTACAATAATGTTCATTGCCACATGAATGTACCACGGTGGTGTACGAACTGTACTCTATGCATACTGGTAAACTGAATGTATTATCGGGAGTACACACACTACATGTGTACTATTTAAAATGTGTGCGGGTACCAGAGTTGTCCAGCAGCTCCTGCAGGCCCTGTGAGAACAACAGGTTCCTCAGTCGTTCCACTTCAGCCTTCAGCTCTCTGATCAGTTTGGCGTTTGGATCTTCGTTGATGACGGCGTTGCAGCGGATCTGTTTGGCACGGTCGGCGTACCTGCAGCATGACATCAGAGTTAGAGAACACTTAAAACAAATTTGTCTTCTGTCCCTCCTTTGTATATTTTGCATTTACACAAAGTCTGACGGACGTAGTGCACATCTTTGTCTGACCTCAGAGTGCTCAGTGTTTCTTCATAGTTGATGTCAGCAGGACTTAGAGCAGCGATCATGGCTGTCCGAGAGTTTCCTCCTGAAACATACACACATTTAAACTTTCATGTTATCAGAAACTCTTTTCTATAAGCAGAATTAGCCTCGGTTACGCACATCCTGCTGCTACATGACCGTCCTGTGCTGCTGATCTGTTAGTACTTTCTTTGTTAGTAGCCCAGGTACTAGTGGTTTTCCTGTCACTGCAGTACTTTCAGTCCTGACTTAACTCGTCTTGGTATCAGTTCTTTGTACCATCAGTCCTACAGATGCTGTTGTTGGTACTACAATCTTAAGTACTACTACTTTCTGTAAAGCTGTCTCTAGCAACAGACACAGAGCCAATCATTTAAGTATTTGGACTGCTAGTCCTGAGGATTAGAGTTCTGAGTTACTGGTGATACCGTTCCTGTAATCCCTCTGGTCCAAATATTTGCTGTACTCACCCAGGTTTTCCTTCAGTAGCCAGGTGAGAACAGAGTCTCTGTAGGGAATAAAATCACTTTTCCTCTTCTTGTTGCTTTGCTGCAGAGGACAGAAGACGTGAGTAATTCTTCATCATAACTTTGAAAAGAAGTTTTGTCAGTATCAGGATAACCCTTCCTTATAAATATCGAGTTTGCGTTGACCTACCATTTCAGCCAAAGCCGATATGACTTTTCCCAATGTGGTCAGAGATTTATTAATGTTTGCTCCTTCCTGTGTACAGACATACAGTAAATGCACAGGAAACAGTTTGCAAATGCAAATAAATGTTGATAAACATCAGTGAGACTCTAGTTAAGCCTCTGACCTTCAGTCGAGTCCCCTTCGCCCCTGAGGAGTCGGCTCGCTCACTTCCAGCCAAGTCCACCAGGCTGATCTTACTGACCTGAACACAGAGTTTCATCTTTAGGTCCAAAAACCAAAATCCTGATTTTTTTTAGCAAAACTGAGTCCTCACAAGGAGGAGTACTAACATACACACCTTCTCAGTGTCCAGGCTGGTCATCTGGTCTCGTCGTTTTTGGGTGAAGACGATGGTGAAGACGGCATGTGACCTGGACGACGTCTCATTCATGTTTGTGGCTGCAACCGTCCTGTGATCAAAAACCAGTCAGGTTTAAATGACCAGTAAGAGACAAAAAAGATTCATTAATGTTGGCAGACTGAGAGATTTAAAGAATAAACCTGGAAAAAAATGAAAGGAAAAAGAACATGGAAGCGAACAGTTCTACCTCTGTGAAGTGCAACATTAAACTCACATTTTAACTACTTTTACCTAATTTAACAGAATTGACAGATTAACTACTTTCACATGTTACACTTTCAACTTTGAATGAATGATAAAAATCTTTATTTCGCACATGTTGTGAAACAACAACACAAAGAAATAAACTTTTACTGCTGTTGGTGCACTTACACTTTCTTTATCACTTACTCTTCAAATGAAACTTCGTCTAAATACATCAACTGACACTCCATCTGCTTTTTTACCTGATTTCAATGCTTACACATGGACTTACGCTTCAACTTCTTTTATTTCTGACTCTACAACCTAATCTACTCTTAGATTACACTTTAACACTTCATCCACTGTATCGAAATGTCAACTAAAATTCAAAATTTCTTCATTTTCTTCTTGCCAACTACATTTCCTTATGCTTTCATCTCACTCTTTGAGCTACAGGCCAACCGGCTGCTTTCAAATCCATCCGCATGAAGAGGACTCACCGAGCTTTGTTGCCGGAGTCCATCAGGTCCCGGATGTCATTAAATCCCGTCACAGCCAGTTTGGACAGATCCTCCACGTATGGGCCAAGTATGGGATGCTCCCGGACCCGCAGTGTCCCCTGAGACTTCGGGTTCAACAGATCACGGACCCGCTCACAGTAGATCTCCATGTAGGACACCTGGAGACGGAGGAGACGGCGTTCAGCAAACAGTGTTCACTGAGTGATTCAGTTTGAAGGCGTCGGAGTGAGTTTACCTCCACAGAATAGGTCAGGTCAGGATCAGTGTTTCCCCCGGTTCTCTGGAACAAGTCCTCACACAGCTGAACACACACAGAGAGAGATGATTTTTAGTTAGATACAGAAGTTAGACCTGTGTCATTCCTTTCAGAATCAGAGCTTGTGTTGATAGAAATGAACGTTAAATAGTGTTTTGTTATTTGTAACTCTTGACTTAAAGTTCATCGGACCTCTTTCCTCATCTTTAAAGGAGAGCAACAATGTAAACACGCTTTTGTTGTATTTTGTATTTTGTTTTCCCCTTTAACTATTATTATTGTCACAGCATGATCCAATTGGTTGTGTCGTTTTAGCCGTCGGGCTAGGGGGTGGGCCCAGGTAGTCAACATCAGTATAAGAAGTCCTGGATTTAGAAAGATACAGCTGGGATTCAGAGAAGCACACGTGCATGAGACATTAGTTTGAGAAGACAATGCTGTGATTGAGACGTTTGAAAAGGACTTGTGACTGTGGCATGACAGTTCAGTTTAAGGTGTGAGCACGTGAGAGATGCCAGAGAGAAGAAAGCATGTGGAGAAGTGTTGTATGGGTTCAGGGAGGAGACTGTTGGAGAAAATCCTCTTTCACAGCTAAGTTACATTTTGAGTTGTTGTGTGGGTGTTTATGATAATAAATGAATTGATGAAGGAGTCCAAGGGATAGGCCCGCCTTTGAGCTACAGACGGAGCTGATAAAGAGCAATGACCCCGTCGCCGGAGCAGATCACAAGGAAAAAAACAGCAGAAGGTTGATCCAACTTCTGTTTTTCCTAGCCTGTACAGCCAAACTCTAAAACACATCATCAGCATCCAGCCTTCTTAGTCCTACACAAGAGCCGAGTTCCCAGGGTTGGGTGCCTTGACACGTGTAATATTATCAAATAAATTGATTTATCTGCAGTTATTAATGGAGGGACATGGGGCAGAGCACCTGGACATCCACATTTAGTGTGTGTTTACCTGAGGGATGATCCCTTCCTGTGCAGGCTCCTGTTTGCCCATCATAGTGTAGCTCTTTCCTGCCCCCGTCTGTCCGTACGCAAAAATACACACGTTGTATCCTGGAAAACAACAATAAGGATGATCGTGACAATAACAATCATATCAGGTGAGCCGTGTTAATGAGTAACTCGGGCGCGGTAAGAAATGTGCTAACTTGAACCTGGAACCACACCCGACAGCGATGTCACAGGGCCGAGGAGAACACCTGTACATCACTGCAGCAAGGTGAGAAGCTAAGCTGCTGCTCGGCAAAAACAAGACTTTTAGGGGAGCTGAGTCACAAATGTTCATTTTTAGTGTCATTATTGTTAGTAGCATCCATACCATTATTACTGAAATCAATGTAAATGCAACATTACTAAAGGTTTAATTATTATACAGTTTTTATTCTTCAGTTTTTGCATCAACTTTAGCATCTGCAGAAAAAAATTGGTATTTTTAGCGTTAGCATTTGTAGCATCATTGCTAAACTTCTTTAGCACCACCATTAACATCTGTAGCTCAAAATCTGCAGCATCATTATAACAATTAAAAAGTATTGAATTAGCTCTAGCATCATTAGCATCATTAGCATCATTAGCGTTAGCCCCCCTTGCATCATGGAATCATGAGTATCATAAATTTCTTTATCGGTGCTCCTGTGAGTCAGTGTTTGTTTACTTCAGTGTTTGTGGTTGAGACCTTTGACACAGTAAACGTGCTCAGCGAGGACTTCAGGCTCACCTTCGAAGGCGTGCAGCAGCATCTCCTCCCCAATGTCCTTATACACCTGCCTCTGACATGCAAAGCTGGGGTCATCAGCCTGCAGAAACACATAAATACACACACACACACACACTTTTGGTTATCACTGTGTCTGGGCTTTCTGATGAATGTATGTGTGGTAGAGTGTGTGATCACCGTTGTGTGAGACCAATAGGAATAGTCGAAGGTGAAGTTCTTGGCTCCATCTTTGGGTTGTTTCGGGTTGGAGATACCTGAAAGAAAAAGGAAACGCCAGAGGAAAATCATTGACAGTTTTTATGACACATGGCACAGACAGGAAGTGTGCAGTCCAGATACGTTTGTGGCCTCTCAGTTTAATCTGCGGTAATGGAGTCAAATATAAACACAGATTAAACAATAGAGTGTCCACATAGTTTTGTCACGTACTCTACCTCTGTGACCTGCAGGTGTTTTCTGTTCCTCCAACACTCACACAAAGCATTTCCATCCTTTACAAGTTCAGAGTAAAAATATCTGATTGGACGTGAGCGTGTTCAGACAGACGCAGATGGCTAAAACAGGCTGCAGGAAAGTCTAAAAATAACCTCAGAGCGGTTCAGAGGTTACATGACAGGCAGAGGCATTCTGGGATTGCTGAGGCCTGTTTTAACAGGAGCAGACCTCCGACAAGACTGAGGAGAGGAACTCGTTTATTCACTAAAGAAACAAAAATAACTGAACTTTAACTTTTTTATTTCAGATTTTTGTGCTTTCTAATAAAAGAAATCACAGAGAAATCTTAAACATTTTTAAATGTTTTGAATGGCGACCCTGTGTGTGTGTGTGTGTGTGTGTGTTATGTCTTACAGGTGGTGTTTCCCTGCATCTGGATCACACACTTGGCGTTGCGTCCCATCTCTCTGGAGTTGAACGGGCGGACGCGCACCGCCACCTTCACCGATGCACCTGCCATCACTCAGCTCCGCCCACCACACCTGAGGGCAGCCAATCAGAGAGCAGTGGGAGTTAAGAAGGAAAACATCATCATCACAGTTAAGTCTGATACAAAAGGAGCAGTGCGCTGATTTGACAGATGCAGTCAGGTCTGCAGAGGCTCTGATGAAAGATTGTCCAGATGCATTATGGGAAATGGATTCAATGTTTTTTCCACCTCTGCTGCATTTTCTGCTTCATTCTCTTATGAGTCCAACAACTTAATGAAGAAGAAATTATTCACTTAGTGCATCTTTTTTGTTGTGTTTGTGTCTCTTGTTTCTTTCTATCGACATCCCATATTATCACAAATTTTTTTGTTTTTTTTTTACATATTTGGTAAGTTTATAAAAAGAAACATCATCAAAGGTTTTATTAATTCTAAATTATTTAAAATCAGTCCAGACTGAATTTCTGTTTTGACAATTTTTATGGTTGTTTAAGTCTATTTCAGACTCTGTTTACTGACTTTTTTTTTTAAGTTTTATGATGGTTTTTGTAGGTGAAAAAAATTATCTTGTCTGTTTTTTTTACTCATCATATGAACATTAATATTTTCTCCTTTTCAGATTTTTTATTCATTCGTTGTAAACATTCATTCTCTTCTCCCTTTTCTTCCTTCATCATTTCACTCTCTGTCTCTTTCCACTCACATTAAATTGACTAAATTTTTTTTCTCTCCATCCCTCATTTTATGGCCTAACCTCTTTCTTTTTCTCCTCCTTCATTCCAGCGTCTCACCGTCATGTTAAAAGCTCTGTCTCTCTGGTTCCCGCTCTTTTCACTCCCTCCTCCTCCTCCTTTTTTCCACTTGTTGATTTTTCTTTCCTCTTATCCTTTTTTTCTCTCTTCTCATTTCCTTCCCCCCTTTGCTCTCCGTTACTCTCCTTGATTTCATCCTTTTTCTTCTGTCTTATTTTTTTTTTGCATGACTTTTTCTCTCTCTCCCCCTCAACCTCCTTTCTTTTTCTGTTCTGTATTCTTTACTTTTATCTTCTCATTTGTTTAGTTTTTATCTATTTTATCCCCTTTTGTTCATTCTCTCGTTTAAACTTGTTTTTTCTTCTTTCTTCTTCATTTCTCCTCCTCGTCATTTAATCTCCTCTTGGCTTTCATTTGAACTTGTTCTCTTTTTTTACTCTTCCTCCTCCTCCATGATCTCCTCACCTTTCCTTATTTATTTTCTCTCCTGTTGACTGTCCTATCTTCTTTTTTCCTCCTCTACCTTTTTTCTGTTGTTTTCTCGTGTTGTTTTTTTCCAGCTCTTCTCTCATTTGACGTTCAGCCTCCATTTCTTTTCTCTAACTCACACTGGGCGTTCGAGCACTGCTTGTCATTCTCTCTCTCTTTCAGTCTGTCATTACTGTTCTCTGAGCCTTCCTCCCTTCATTCTTTCCTCAGTTCTTTCATGTTTCCACTTATTTCATCTCAGCTCCTTCTCATTCCTGTCCTCTGTTATGTGTTTCCTCATCACCATGGAAACCACAGCTGTCTCATTTTCACCTCTGTCGTTCTACTTCTTTTGTCCTGCAGTCTTTGTCTTTTTTTCCTTCCTCTTCTCGTTCTATTGTCTCTCTCTCTTCCCTCTTTTCCGTGATCTTGTCTCTGTCTCTCTCTCTCTGTCAGTGCATGTCGCACGCCCACACCTCAGGCCTTTTGAACACAGTTCACCATTGCTACATAACTAACAAAGAGTTTCAATTATTCATCTGATATGATGGAAACCTTTAGTTCTGGCACAAAACTACTCACACACACACAAACCTGTGGCCACAAATACTCTACAGCAACAAATGTGGATTAATCCGCTGATGTAAATAGTTCCCCACAAATGCACTAAAAACTACAGTGAGCAGCTGTTTGAGGACATTTTTTTAAAATAACTATGAATTTTAAAAGATTTATGTCTTTAGGAGGAACCAAGCTGAGAAAGACAGACAGGAAGTCAGGAAAGTATTAAGGGACGGACAAACATGTTGTGAGTTTGGGCAGAGACAGTTAATAGGAAGCAAAACCTCCCACTGACCGTTCATTTCCTGTATCAGCGTCACATGGGTTTCACCATGGCCCCGCCCCTTTAGGAGACTAGAGGCCGACTTGAGTTTTTTCATTCTTATGGGAGGATTGAACATGATCACAGATTACGACCAATTCTTTCGCCCCGTCATCACCGAGATACAGGTTGGCCTCATTTTTTCACAAGACACATATTTTCCGAAAATTCAGAAAAAAGGGCATTTTTCAGACACACAAATCAGAAGAAAATCAACTTTGTTCAAGACCTGTCTCTGTCTCAGTAACGCATTCTTGCGAGATCGGGGAACCGGGGCTTCCCGCCTCGCTTCATGACAGACGTAAACGGACATTTAAATGGTCTTATAGGCGAAGCCATGAATTAAAAGTTTAAAATTATTCATGTGTCACAAAATCCATCCGCTTTCATCTATTCACATGATGTTATAACCCTTCCAGACGAGGTGGAGGGATGGCGGTTCGTAACTGTCACCAAGAGAGGTGACTCCGCCGACTTCGGAGACAGGAAGTCAAGTGTATATTACCATTGCTGGCACAGCGTACAGTGGGGGACCTTGTGTTAATACTGACCGTCTTTGGTTTGTGTTTGAATGTGAGATTTACTGACAAGATAAAAATATAAAATAATTCAAACATTTATACATAAAGGGATCATCAAAATGTTTGTGTGTTTGTGTGAGTGTGTGTGTGTGTGTGTGTTCCCTCTCCCTGTCTCTCATATCAGATTTGCGTGTTTCACTCTCTGAAACCCGAAGGAGCCTAATAACAACAGAGCAGACGCGCCCACGATGCTCATGCAGAAATAAACAAATGAAGCTTCCGAGCTTGACCACAGTCACACCTGTGATGTCATCATGCAGGTCAGGTGACCAGCAGCAGGTTTATCACATAATAGTCCAAGGGTTCTTTAATTCCATGTACTGAAACTCATATTTCCTGTCTCACACTCTTAGCTAGCCGCATGACTCTAACTCTGTGTGTTCTTTGTTTCTTTCAGTCCTTCCATCACTGTGCTCACTAACTTACTGCTGACATCTGGCACATAACTTAATGTTTTTATACTAAAAACAATGATAAATGTTTCTATGAAAGTACAAGGCAGGCTGTAATGAACATAAATCAGCATAAATTAGCTGAGGCCTGCAGGCTGTTGTGGTCGTACCAATGCAGACAAAAGCCTGATGTTAGCGACTTTAAGTGGTTTATTTTGTCAAAGAGGTTCAAGACGACAATTTTTCCACCACATTTCATCTCCGTGCAGACTGCACATGAATGCAGTTGATGATGACAGTCTCATACCCGCTCGGTTGTCACAAAAACAGAAAAATGTTGCGCTCACAACAAGAGCACAGTGAGCGTGTGTGACAAACACAGCAGCACTGTTCTCACAGGAGAATCAGCTGGCCGAGGTATGTCAGGTATGCGCCAGGGCAGGCAGCAAACACTGTCATTAAAACGCAGATGAGAGTGATAAGAAGGAGCTGAAGCACACGAAGCTGCGGCACGAGCAGGTTTGAGCTCCGAGAGACTGAAGAGACGCGGACGTCAGCTCTGATGTCAGACATCGAAACGAAGACCTGAAACTGTTTGAGCTGAAGTCACTGAAACATTTCTGCCTCGGTGTGAAGCTGCAGCGTCCACTCACTGGAACTAAAGATGTTAAAGTACAACCAGGTAACAACTCATTACAGTAACACACACACACACACATATGCACACACACACACAGAGCAGTGTGTGTGTTTGTTCTGTCAACACAGCTTAAAGTCACATTACCACAGCAGGAACACAGCAAACAGAAACACACACACGCACAGACAAGATGGTGGACACAGATACTGGATTGTACTCTAATCTTATTGTGTTTGTGTGTGTGTGTGTGTGTGTGTGTGTCTAGGTGGACAAGAAGCCAGCATACCACAGAGCACGGGCAGAAATGCTGACATCACAGCACAGGCATCCCAAAACACACACACACACACACACGTTTGTTTGGCTAACTTTGTGAGGACACTCACTGACATAATGCTTTTTCTAGCCCCTTACCCTAACCATCAAAACTAAATGCCTGACCCTAACTCTAACCCAAACCCTACAACCAAGTCTTAACCCTGAAAAAGTCTGGCGACATAGTGAGGACCGGCCAAAATGTCCTCACTTCTCAAAAATGGCCTTACTTTGTTGGTTAAAAACTCATACTGGTCCTCAAAGAGGGGCAAGCACAAGCACACACACACACATACACACTCACGAGGTGAGTTTTCAGTGTGTCTGGTTGAACAGGCCCGGCTAGCTGCAGAGCTGCTGTTAGCCGAACCAACCAGCTGTTTAAACAGGCTGTTAGCACAGGCAGACAGGCAAACAGGCACGCAGGCAGACAGGCAGACAGGCATGCAGGCAGACAGGCAGGCAGGCAGAACATTTTGCAGCTTCAAAGGAAAAATTCCACTCGTGGTTTTGGTTCACAGCTTTAAGCTCAGACGGTCTGCCGGCCAATCAGCTCGCTCGCAGTCAGAAACGACTACACAGTCACCACACGGGAAAGAAAATGGAAAGTCTGCTGCGTTCGTGCAAATGCTTCAGGATTCGAGGAAACATCCCAGGGAGAAAATAAAGCAAAATGATGCTGGAACATTTCGGCTCAGAAGCTTTTTAACCTGATCTACAGTCACGACTGCTCAGCCTCAGCTTGGGTGAAAAGATCAAAGAAACAAAGAAACCTGCAGGCCGTCAGGTCAGAGTCACATGAGCAGGAGTCTCTCTTTGTTAACATGGAGGGTTACACACTGAAACTGAAAGAATTTTGGACACTCTTCATTTTAATTGTTTCAGTTTTAGTTTTTGGCTGACAATCATCTCGTTTGGAACTGCAGCTTCTAATATTTACAACGAGCTGAGCAGTGAGTGAACGAGCTCTCAGCAGCGCTTTCATAGCGAGTACCTTTACATGTACACAGTATTCAGTATCTGCCCTTTTACTGAAAAGACTATATTCTGACAAAGCTGTTTACATGGTAGACGAAAAGGAACATTTCACTACTATATATACATTTACATGAATACTCCAGTCAGTGTAACAACGAAGTTGAACCCTCGTTGTTACCCTTCTGCAAGTTTTGCAAACTTTTGGCTGGTTTGTTTACAACGCATAAGGCCGACCATATCACACAGTGTCACAAGGTATAAAAATCCTGACAGAGTTGTTTCATACGTGTGAAGGGAAAGCGCCTCACATAGGAATAATAGCAGCATATCCCACACGTCCCAATCGGAAAACACTTCATTCAGAACGAGGCTGAATAAGGAATATCCGACTGGAATATGCTGTTCACATGACGTGCATCAAATTTTTGACTTTGTCATGTTTGGAGTGTTAGTGTAAAACTGGAGTGCACGTAAACATACTGACAAAAGGAACCTTTAACTATGATGATTCGCATCA
Organism: Naso thynnoides; assembly: GCA_029783665.1. Lineage (NCBI taxonomy): Eukaryota > Metazoa > Chordata > Actinopteri > Acanthuriformes > Acanthuridae > Naso > Naso thynnoides. The sequence goes on along the minus strand of JAQLOL010000016.1, from coordinate 18,088,106 downwards.
TGAACAAAATGGGCTCATTTAGAGCGATACGATTCAGTGACTAGAAATCGATGAAGTAACTTGTTTTTTTTGGCCAAATGTAGAGGAATTAAAAATCCTGTTTCTGTGCAGTGTTTGAGGAGGTTAGAAAGCAGAAAAGTTTGATACACTGAACTACACAAACATTCCGTTTAAGGCCTCCATTCGATCTGTGTGGAGCGCAAACGGCGACTGAAAAACTCGTTCTCCTGACGCTTCCCCGCCATGATCCGCCATTATCTGAAGTGACGGTACTGATGCAATACATTGGAGAATGAACAGGAGTAACTTTTACAACTATTAACCATTAGAAGTATGAAAAATACATTACAAAAATACATTGAATACATTACATACATCGTGCTAAATACAAGGCACTAATTCCTGTTCGGGATACGACCGATTTTTGCCCTGAAAAATTATTTCAGATTGAAAGTCACGCAAGAAGTCACTCTAACAGGACGATTTGCAGTTTTCCTATCGATGCAGCTTGATTGTGGGAATACAAATCGATACATGGATGTTCTGGTGACGTACTTGAAACAGTTTCAAACAGGACGTAGAAACAAGACATAACTTTTTGAGGAATTTGATTGGCCAGCACTGAAACATACACAGCTTTGCCATCCTGTTGCTAACTAGCTAGCAAACAACCTGACTACCATACCTGTAACGTTAGTTTACATCTATCAAATTCTCCCTAAATCTTTTAGAACATATCTGCCTTGCTCTCTCTGATGACTTTTAGCTCAGAGTCGCCTGAAATTTGAATTTTGATTGACAGGTAGATGTCATGATTTCATTGGTTGACAATGGGTGGGTCTTCCTCTACGTAATCATTCGGCAGATTTTGATTAACTTCGATAAAGAATGACAGACTTTGATAAAAGAATACAAAGAAATGTACTTTTGTGCATTTTTTTTGGCACACATCGTTCGAGTCCACACTGCCAACAGGGATTTGACGCAAAGGAGGTAAAAATTCACCTTTTGTGTCATCTTGACTTGAATTTAAGCCCTTTAATCTCCTGCATGAGCCGTGTGTCACTGCTGCAGCTGTCATATCACACTGCTGGCATGTGAGTAAACACAACCTGAGTCAGAAGAGAGCACCGCGCTCACGTCTTGTCTCTGCGCCGCATGTATTAAAGAGATTTGCTTCATCACACCGAGTCTGTGATTCTTTAGAGGAAAAAGTGACTCTCAGGGTAAACGAGGAGAATTTCTCTTGCGTGCCTGCGAGCTGTCCAGTCAGCAGCTTGTTGTTTTTAACACACCTGCGTGCACCTGTCCCAGTAACCTTACAGAGCATGTTTGCTCAGGAGGCGCCTCACAGTGTGAGCAACTGAACAATGACAGTCCACGTCAACGTGCAGCAAATAACTAACAGAGCTGTGTGACACGACGAGGCGTCACAAGAGAAAAACATCCATCCGTTCATTTTACTCTCTCGTGTTTATTTCGGGGCATCATTCATTGTTTGGGCAAAGTTGTTTGTGACCAAACTGACCCTGAAGATGCTGCAGCCCATCAGTCCTTACTGATTGATCACTGATCAGCGAGTGAACATGTGATCACTCTCTGATGTGATTACAGTCATGTGGAGACAGAGTTCGTTCCCATGTGAAGGCCTCTGTGGAGGAATGTGATAATGAACGGTCTCCATACCACACACACACACACACACACACACACACACACACACCCACGCACACACACAAACAGAGCCAAAGATAGCCATCAGCTCAACTCGACGCCCAGTTTGCAAAGAACATTTCGCACTCTGACTCTTTCACTGAACGTCGCTACATCCCGTTCACATGACAATGACCACGTGTTGCCTTCAGGTGCACCGGGACGTACCGGTATCACAGCTCCCAGCCTGCAGTCAAACAACACAGCTGGTGCGTGAATGAGAACACGAATCAGCATCTGCATGAATCAGGCGTGACGATACATCTGTTGTATCGATGCATCGATTTATATTCCTACTATCAATCTACACTGATAGGTGAACAGCAAACTGTCCTTCTAGTGTGATTTGGATCGATCTGAAATAGTTTTTCAAAGCAGAAATTGATCGCACTGATAGTAAGAATCTACTCAGAACATCAAACATTGTTTTGTGGATGTTCTTCGGCAAAATACATACCGTATCATTTTCTGGTTATCAATCGTATCATGTTGTTTCACTCTAAGGACGCACTCACACTTGGCCCTGTTGTCCCGCACCGCGCCAAAGCACGAATGTCCCCTCGCTCCTCTCCTCCGCTGGCCCGTACTCACATTGCTCCAGTCTAACTGTGCCTGAGCTACCTGATCTACAGAGTGCAACCTGTATTTTTAACCCACATTATTTAAATCTTTTAATAACATTTTTGAATTGTTCTCTTGTTCCTCCGACCAACAAGACAGTCGCAGATTTTTCTTTGCTTTTTCTGCGGACATTGTTTGCTGCTGTCTGCCTGAATTTAAGGTGAAGCCTCTGCAAACAGTCACAGTGACGTCGGCGCTCTGTGCTAGTGTTCGTGCTCGTGCATCCGTACCGTACTGAAGTTCACCTATTCCAACCGTGCCAGGGCCGACAAAGCGTGCCGTGCTTGAGCACGGAACTGAGCGCTCACACTAGTAGTCTGGTAGTCACATAGAGTCTGGTCTAGACCTGCTCTATTTGTAAAGTGTCATGACATAACATTTGTTGTGATATGGCGCGATATAAATAAAATTGACTTGACTTGACTAGTCTGGACTTTAGGGGTCAAACGAGCTCAGGCACGCTACGGACTGCCTAGTGTGAGTGCGCCCTGGATGAGCCTTTATCGTTCCTGTATCGTATCGCCAACCGTGTGTCATGATACAAGCCAGATTGTTGTTAAAATGTATCATCACTCCTCTAGCATGCATGTGAACGCAAACATTAAACAACAAAAGGAATTTTTCCATTAAAATCGTTTTTCTTCTGTGTGAACTGAAAGTCACAAAAAGAAGGCGTGTAAGAAAATATCCACACATATCGATATTGCAGTATTATGTTTTGTAATACTGAATCCCTACTCAAAAACAATATAAGAACAATATACAGCTGCTGCACGAGATATATTGTTATGATATTCTATTGCACAAAAAATATTTTAGTCTCAGATTTTCTGCAGTCTGTTCTTTATATTTACAATTGTTCTCAAATAAGATTGAAAAAAATTGCAATATTTTGCCTTTCTTATGGTTCTGCAGTATATCGCAATATATCGTATCGTAGCTCTTCTTTCGTGACACGAATCATATCGCCAGATCCTTGCATATACACAGCCCAACTGAAAAGTAACCAAGTATTTTTACTCAATTACTGAACAGTTTCTTTGACTTGATTTCAACATTATACTTTCGCTCCGTTACAATGCAGAGGTAAATATTTCACTTTGACTGTCTGGAAAAGAAAACTGAAGTTTGAGTCATGGAGAGTCTTTTTTTTTTTTTTTAATCAAAAATTTGACCAGATCATTTTGAAAAAACGCTTTTATCCGTTTAGTACATCATTAGGGGGATTACAAATTTCTAGTTTTTTAGCTCTTCCTGTTCTTTTTCTTCACAAACTGCTGCTAAAATTTGCATAACACTAGAGGACACACATATGCATTTTCTTTTGCACACTTTCTTAAAATTTAGTTAAGACTTGAGCTAAAATTGAACGGGAACTAGACGACAGGGGGCGACGACTGATGACTCATCTGGACGCCCCGTGATGTCACGACAGACGAGACGAGCGGATTGTAAAGTTTTTGTCTGACGCGTTTGTGACATTGACCAGTAGAAGCTCAGAGCCCTTCACCTGGAAACACAGTGAAGTAAAAGAATGATGTTGTTGGTGCTGCAGGTGGAACAGTGTGACGGGGCGTCGCACACACAGAGGACACGTGGAGCGCCGCCTCCCTGATGACATCACACAGGTAATGATGGACAGCAAGCTGTGACTGGATGCATAACAACATGTCTGTCAGGCTTCTCAGCAAGACTTTCTGACTCTGGTCACTGATCTGGAACAGTGAGCATCTCCAGCTCAACATAACACACACACACACACACACACACACACACACACAGAGAGGCCCTGTCATAATGAAGGAGATGCCTCTATCCCTCGTGTTATCAGTTCTGTGGTGTTGCCTAATAGCATCAGAGCAGAATCCAGAAAACATGCAGCTAAAAATACACACACACACACACACACACACACACACACCACACACACAGATAGCTGAGATGCCTGCTGAGAACTGCTTTAGCCACACGTGCTAACTTTAGCGGTGAGTCTTTCTTCAGCTCTGCTGACGGTAATGTCGTCTCTTAAAGTTCCTCCGAGCTTCATTGTTCAGCTCAATCTGTCAAAAACTGTGTGGCCATAAGTATGTGGACACTCTGGTGCCTCTGGTCGGGGCTGAAGGGAAACCTGAATGCCGCAGCACACAGTGAGAGTTCCGACCGCAGGGTACTCCCAGCTTGCGCAGTTTGCGTTTGTCTCCAAACACGGTAAACACGGATCAGATTAGCGTAAGAGTTCTGGAATTAGACGACCTGCTGTCCACATACTTTTGGCCATTACCTGTTCATAAATCTTTGCCGTGCTCGTCTGTGTTTTTGACTCATCGCCCTAAACGACAGTCTAACCCTCGTGAGACGATGTTAGCGGCTCTGCGACAGATGCTAGCAGTCAGTACGACATCACATACGCCTCCTCACGGGGGCGCCAGAGAGGCGAAGGGGGGGGCTCTCCTGATGATTTGTCATTTTTATTAACATCTGGATCAGTGACGACTGCCTGATATCTGATAAGTGAATGATGTCAGTATTTGGCGCAAAGGTTGGGAATCGCAGGTCAATTCATGATGCGATTCGATAGCGGCCCACGATAACGACAACATAACGACGCAGCGATTCTCCGATAACTGATATATTGTGAGACAATCACACGATGGTACGTCACCGCATCTGTAACATCACACACGTTAACACCAAAAGGTGTCGACGTGGCCGTGCATTTGTTCGCTCTCAGTCTTTTTCACCGCTGTCCGTCATCATCCTGCGGTAAACTTCTTCTTCAGCCAGTTCATTACTCTGCACGTTACCCACATTCAGGTCAAAAGCGCCACCACGAGGAGACAGGAAGTAGTGACGCCGGTGAGTAAAAAAAATGGCAGAGAACTCTGTTTACAACGACGTGTTATTTCAATTCAAACACTGACATTTGACGACAGCCACTAAATGGTCGTATCTCACGCGTCAGGTCGGCGAAATATTGACGTTTTGATATTTTGTCCGCCAATCGGCGCTCGATCCCGGTATTAAATTGGGATCCAGCCCGACTCGCCGTTGGGCGACTGTTTCAGTCCGAGTTCTCCTCTTCTTCATTTTCCTGCGTGTTACTGAACACGGTGGCGCTGATGCTGCGTCCTGTTCTCTGCGGCGCCCGACACGATTGCAATCAGTTTAGACAGACACAAACAAGTCTGAGCGTCCATAGCGCAGCTTTGATCCCAAAGTAGAGTTTTTCATTTCTCCACCACGTGCCAAAGACCGTTAAACTGATCAGACATTTGACGAAACGCAGGTAAAGGCGGTCACAAGCAGCAGAAGTCGAAATGCACATTTCTACTTCCTGCGTGGACAGGAAGTGGAGACTGGGAGAACTTCCCTGTCGCTGAGCTGCGGCGCCGTTTTTCGTCCGTGAGCCTTGACTGAGAGTGGAAGCGACTCCAATAGCGTGAGAGCCAGCGATGCTCCGTGTGTCGGATCCTTCGGGTTTCTTTATTTCACCTTTAATTTGAAGGTTTATTAATGCACAAGAACTTTGGTGAGATCCTGTCGTGAGGAAACTGTGGATTAAAAAAAGACGCCCGAATCTTGGGGCCATGTGGGAGTAAATAAGAAATAATTTGATCGTACTTGCAATCATCAGATCAAAGAAAATTAAATTAATCGTCAGTGTCTGATTCCTAATTTGAGCCATGAGAATAAAAGCGACTCTGTCTGCGTGGACAGACGGATGGAGGAGACACAGAAACTGGAATAAACCTCTTTAACTTTCTGAGGTTACATGAATTTAGTCTGTTAAGGGTAAAAAACAAATAATTAAATTGTGTTTGAGTGAATTTAACTACAGATATTCTTCATCCTGAATCCACCGAGGGGGAAATGTTGCCTTGAAGTGAATGTTTTTGTTTTGATTATTTTCATATCCTGTTTATTTTAATACTTCAGGCTCCTCTGACGCTCACTTACTCTTTGGAACTTAAATGCATTTTATGTTTTATCATTTATGTTTATGTGCTGTTTGGATTTAATGCCTGAAATTCACAAAAAAAAAAAAAAAAGTATTTTAAATGTCAGCGCTGCAGGTTCCTCACAGGAGGGAGAACTTACTCGATTTAAACTGTACAAAAACAGTTAAAGAAACATAAATAAATAATAATAAATAATAATAAATAATGTGGGCTTGAGTGTTGAAGTGAATGAAAACACTGATTATCTTCTTTCACTCTGATTAACTTGTGAAATCAGCTCAGATTTTCAGTTTCTTTATCTTGTTTTTACTTTTATTCACCTGAGTCACTTTCTGTGACACCGTGTTACGTTACGTCGGGCTACGTTACGTTATTTTACCGGAGCGTGACTCACCTCTACCGGACCGGGAGGGGGGGGGGAAACGGAATGTCTCGTGGAAGCCACGCGCTGATCCGTTCACACGGTCCCCATCTCTCTCCAGGAAAAAAAAAAACAAAAACCAACTGACGGCGGCGGAGCTGAACCGCTGATCCGGTACCGGGTCGGGCCTGATCCGGGCCTGATCCGGGCCTGTCGGTGCCGGGACACACAGACGGTCGGGGAGTCAGAAAGTTGGGTGGGGGCGCTGCTGCGTCTCTCTCTCTCTCTCTCTCACACACACACACACACACACACACACACACACACACACACACACACACACTAGAGAAAAGTTTTAACTCTCACTTTTGTGGTCTCCTCCGGTGTAAGGGCGGCGGCGGCTGATTCTCAACTTTGCTCGGGGCTGACGTCACCGCCCGGTGTGTGTGTGTGGG
>JAQLOL010000016.1:18069500-18070967 GCA_029783665.1 Naso thynnoides | reverse complement strand
CCGGGAATCGAACCCGGGTCAACTGCTTGGAAGGCAGCTATGCTAACCACTATACCACCAACGCTTCATGTGAAAAGATGAAGCTAAGTGTCTATTCAGCCGTGATAAAGCGAACTATGTCTTATGAGATTAAAAAGTACGGGAGTTTATTTATTTCATGAACTTTTAGTAACTTTAATTAGCTGTCAGTCTTCAGGCTGAGGTTAGCATAGCTAAACCGCCGGTCACTAGCGCCAGACTGGAGCTACTGTTAGCTTCACTGTATCGGCCCTGCTGTCTGTTAGCAGTAACGTTAGCAACTACTTAATACAGTAACGTCAGCTTAATCTCTGTTGTGTATTCAGGTGTCTTCACCTTAATGAAATTCTTACTAAAACATATATATATATGTACATAAATTAACTGAAGGCGTTAATGAACTAACGTTAAGCTAGTTAGTTAGCTTGTCATTCCTAGTTGTCGCTACTGTAACGTTGAGTACGTGAGCGTGTGTTGCTACGGTAACGTCACTTATCAGTTCCCATCTGCAACATCAGCTCTGGGAGCACAGCTGCTCTCTGACAGCTCCGACAAGCCTCAGCCGCCGAGGTACGAGCTTGTCGCAGCTGTGTGTGGGTGTGTGGGGGGGAGCTAACAGCTAACAGCTAAAGCTAACCGAGAGGCTAACATACCTGGAGCCGGCGATTTTCAGCAGGACAAGCCCGGTTTTAAAGACTGGATGAATGCGAAGCGGCAGCATAAGTGAAACACAGCAGGTTTGGTTTGGTTTGGTTTTGCGGCCGCCACAAATTTGAGGCAGAGAGAGAGCAGGAAAGAGGCTGGAGTCAGGTGATCATAATGATGCACTCCCCATGTTCCTCCACTAGGTGGCGACATTTAATCACAATTTAAATAGAAACGAGTAGGTGGGCTTTGTTCCTGTGGAGTGCAGTGTGTGTGTGTGTGTGTGTGTGTGTGTGTGTGTGTGTGTGAGGGAGCAGGACAGACACGCATTCAGTGAATTACTGTGATTTTCTCATTTTCGTCTTGTAAAAGAAACCACAGGGGCAAAGACACAATTAACATGCACGGTTACAAGAAATTATAACTAAGTATATATATCGGCTAGATAAATAAACCAAAATCATTAGAATTTGGCACATGGCGTTAGAAATAACTTCATAACTTTAACTTAAACTTATATATAACATGATATGTAAAAACATTTTTTAAAAATTCTGCTATGACAAGAAGTTTTACTTTGTTTCTTGACTCATTATCTTTACAGACCATCAGATAACTTGGACTTGAGTCAGACTCAAGTCACAGATCTGATTACTTAGATTTGACAACATCATAAAAGATTTAGAACTCGACTTGGACTTTCAACACCAGTGACTCATGACTTGACTCGGACGCGAGTCTTTTGACTTGAAAATACTTGAAAATTAAATGTAATTTTGAAAAAGTCTGCCATGAATTGATATA
>JAQLOL010000016.1:18054500-18064500 GCA_029783665.1 Naso thynnoides | reverse complement strand
CTGGCTCCGATGTTGGACTACACCACAGAGATGGACCGTTACCGATCCTCCATCGCCAGCTTCTACAAAACCAACGTCAACATGAACATGAACGTCACAAACTTTCCCCAGTCTGCCAAACTGGCGGCCCGTTTGGCAGCCGCCGCCCCCATCTTCCCCCCTGCTGCTGCCAGGCTGGGTGCCATGGCGACAGCGCCATGGGGTTGCCACGACAACATGAACATGAACATGAACCACCCGGCAGCCATGTTCTGGGGCCGGCCCAAGCCTGTTGCGTCTGCCCCGACACATCACCACCATCATAATCATCTCTCCGCTACACCGGGCCACGTGACCTCGACACACCCCCACGGTACCAGCATGCACCAGGGCAGTGGTGGGTCAGGAGGGGGAGGAGGAGGAAGTGGAGGGAGCAGCGAGGGGGGAGGAGCTGAAAAACATGGACACAATGCCTCCTCACTGCCTGTCTCACAGGGAACGGCACATCATCACCCCATGGCGCCAACCAATGGGAACTTTCTCCCCGGTTATAGCAGCGGCGCGGACTGTGGTGTCATGAACAAACAGGGACACACCCACTCAGACATGATGGGCCTATCAGAGGGCGGGAGCTGCAATGGGGGAGGGGTGATGGGAGGTAGTTTCCTTGGGGGATTGGGATTACCTCCAGGGGTCATTGTCATGGCGATGGGGTCAGCAGGAAGTGGCATCTCAGATGCTGGCAGCGCCTTCCAGATGACAGGCGGCCAGCGAGCACTAACGGACTGCCAACAGCACGCCAACTCCTCTCCCTGCCCATCCTCCTCATCGCCATCTTCAGCAGGGGTGACAGCGGGGGGCGTGGCATTGTCGTCGTCATCATCTTCATCGTCAGGCGCTGTGGCCAAGAGGAAGAGGAAGCGGTGTGGTGTGTGTGGGCCCTGCAGGCGGCTTATAAACTGCGGCGTCTGCTCGTCCTGCCGCAACAGGAAGACGGGTCACCAGATCTGCAAGTTCAGAAAGTGCGAAGAGCTGAAGAAGAAACCAGGGGGAGGAGGGGGGGCACTGGAGGTGAGGGCAGGCGCACACACACACACATACACACACACTCTTCATTCCTTTAAACAAAGAACAACGTATAAGTCAGGTGTGTCTGTAAATGTGTGTGTTTTACCTAATGAGTCGTTCAGAGGATATGAGTCAGAGTCAACCCCCCCCCAACATGGACGATTTTTAATAAATGCCCACAAAAACTTTACAATTACACAGAATACGAATTAAGGTATGATTTTAATCCAAAAATCAAACTGGCTACCGCAAATCCAAGTTTCTCTAATGTTTGTTGTTTCTGTGAATTGCAGTGATCCATTTGCATCTTTTTTCAGCAGCTTTCGGCAGTCTGTAAAAAATGTCTCAGACTATTTGTTAAATCTGTTTGTGCAGTCAACCGCACAACAGCTCTTTCCCATTTTAGATGTGTTTTGGTGTGTTTGTTGTGAGTTAATGTTGGATTAAGCTTTGGGTTTGGCTGTCCGCAATGAATGGAAGTCAATGCAATGTCCTAACAAGGATAGCTGTGCAATATTGCTGTGTGTGTGTGTGTGCCTGTGTGTGTGTGTCCTGGCTCTCCTAAACCAGATGACTGCCAGCGAGGCATGAGCTGGAAGGCATTGCTAACCCTGCTAAGTGTGTGTGTGTGTGTGTGTGTGTGTGTGTGTGAATGGTGTGTGTGATGGTGGGTGGTGAGAAGCGAGAGCTCAGTCCCAGCCGAGGTCTGGCAGGCTGCCAAAACACACAGACACACACATTCACAAGAGAGAGCGGGAAGAGAGAATATTTGTTACCCACCACTGTGTGTGTGTGTGTGTGTGTGTGTGTGTGTGTGCGTGTGCAGGAAGAATTAGTGGTGATCAATAATTCATTGACACCAGCATTCGACCTCACTGATGACTCTATATATCTCTCTCTCCTTTACTCACACACACACACACACGCACACACACACACCCACACACACACTCTCCCCGTGGGACACTCCACAAACTATCGCTAATTATTCCCTCAGCATCAACACACACATCAAAACATGGTGTGCGTGAGTGTGTGTGTGTGCTAGAAAGACAGTGAATTAGCAGCCGTAATCTTCCTCGATTACACGCTAATTGTACCTGTGGAGGCTAGCGGCAAGTGACAGCACTCTGTGTGTGTGTGTGTGTGTGTGTGTGTGTGAGTGTGTGTGTGTTTGTACTGGGGAGCATCAGACTGTGTTCAGTAGTTGTCAGCAGGTGGTTTCACACTCTTGCCTCATCCTGGCTCTTTCGCTCTCTTTGATGTCGACCTGACAAACTCTCAGCCAATCAGAAGGTTTTACTTTGGGAAATTAACTTTGAAGCTCATTGGGTTTTTTTTTTTTTTCTTTTAGGACACTTCTCATATTTAATTGAATTTAGTCCTGTTGAGTCCAACGTTATTTCAGTATAAAATATTCAACGGCTGCTGTCTTAACAGGTGGCTCTGACAGGCTAGTACGCATTTGCTTGTCAGATTGACACGCTGTTTTTTTTGCTCAGACACATTTTTGAACCTAACAAGACGTGCTGTGACACCTAAAAAATACTGGGAGACACGTGGAGTTGTCTACTTTCCTCTCTCTCACTTCCCTCTTTTTTCTCTCAATCTTAGCGGCCGCCCTCCGTCCCAACCGGCGAGGCATTCCGTTGGTTCTTCTAGTCTCTCCTCCGTCCACTGACTTGCAGCTAGAGGCCAAACAGGAAGTCACCATCACATAAAGCCTACAAATCAGGCTTGGACAAATTCAAAAAAAGGACTACGACTTCTGGAACTGAACCAGATGCTTTGCAAGAGGATTACAATTTCATACTGTGTGTATGACGATTTAAGACTACAAATCCCACCTCAACTGGAACAGGGAGCCGGCTAGAGGGACAGAGGAAGAAGAGGCAGCTCGGTCACATTCAGAAGGAACTGGCCAATCAAAATTTGGTGCAACGATGCCACAATTGCACATTTTCTTGAACTTAACTGCAGGTAAATTTAAAACTCAGCTCTCACATTGATACACACAGATTGTCTAGACGCTAGCAAGCTACTTGGTAACAAATGCTAGCGTGCTGTTTTTGTACACACTGACATTATGTAAAGCTACAGTTAGCACTTTGCAATTACCAACTGACCAATCAGAGGTTAGCAAAAGGGATTTAGAATGGGCAGAATTAAGTAGCCACGTGACGAAGTTGTGGCGAAAAGGACAGAGAAACTGAGAAATGGCAGACTAATTCGTCATTTCCATTAATGTATTTAGATATGCATTTTGTAAAATTGCATTAGAAATGGATAATGGAAATGGCAAAAACGGTTAACACGCAAAATGGGAGATGGAATCAGCTGTGTTGAATAAACTGTTACACAGTGAATATTTATCAGCTGTTATGGCTCCTCAAAAGAAGAAGTAGGCTAGTAGAAGAACATGTTTCCACCGTCTTCCTGGATTTTCTCTCAACACATGAAAATGTGGCTGCTAACAACAACAGGTACGTGTCCAGCAACAAGGAGACCAAAGTTTTCCCAAATCTCATCCATGAGAAGAACATGACGGCAATTTTAGAAGGTAAACATCAACAGAATGCCACAATGTTTTGTTTCTGGTCTGCAACTTCTATATTAATGTTACGTTCGCGAATGATCCAATTTTCTTGAATGGCTCTCGGGTAAGAACGAAGGGAACCGAGTCATATTTGGTGAGAGCCATTCTTTTTATTGATGCACTCAAATTTCACTGTCTAGTGCCAAACGCTCAGTTCACTCTGTTGCTTAACCTCCAACAAATGCGTGACAGCCCGACAGCAAGTTCAAGTGAGCCAGAGCTAAATTATACTGCAGTCAAAGGTCTGATTCACATTTTGAATCCAAAGGACTGAATGAAAAACAGGTTGAGCCACGCTTTCTTTCCCTTTCACTACAACCAAACAACCTCCAGATGTCGCAAAGTTAAGCGAATTAGCAGCGAATAGACGGTAACGATGGTTACGGTGATTTATGATACCAGAAAACTTCCAAGAGCACAGAGCTGTAGTATTAGTAGTTCAAAACTTTCCGTCCAGTGTGCTCTCTGTCACCGCTTTCCATCAAGTTTTCCGTAATTTTTCTGTCGCTTTTGTTTTTTTAATGACTGCTGACTGGCACTCTTTCTTTACGTCATTTTTTTGCGCCAGTTTTCTTCTTCGGTGGCACCCACCTTGAGAATTAGCATCCCCTTCTGTTTACCTTGCTGAACCAACTCCAATAGTTGCATAACAGCAGTGGATGGACCCACACATATTTTTGCATTATGTTTCCCGAATTTCTGAAAATTCAAATCAAAATTTGTAATATATATTGGATGGAAACCCAGTCAATGTATTGTGCCGATCCACCCACATTGTATAGGACCACATTGGCTAAATATAGTTTATCAAAATCGGAACCTTTCTTTATTGACTTTAATTGAAATCAGAGTAAATGTATTTAAATGTAATAAGTATTGGATTAATCAGAATTTTTGCGGTTACTCATATTTGAGGACTCTGACTGGGATCTGAGGAGCTTTCACATGAGAGCTGACTTTTTTAAAAAGCTCCATTTATTTGACTCTATAGTCAACTGAAGTGCCTGATCATTGACAGATTTTATCTGTCAGCAGAAAAGCATCTTTTAAGGTGATTAGACCTAAATTTAATTGCTTCAGTGTTACATAAATACCCTGTAGTTATACCATTATCTCAAATTGATGTGAATGTTCCCAAGTTGCAAACTTAAGAAACTCTCCATCTTTACCATCCATCCACTAGACGCACCACAGTCACTGAACATGTGTCCCCTAAGACATCCTTCAGCATCTGTGACCAAACTGTCTCCTCCTTCCTCTTCTTCCTCCGTCTCCTCCTAGCAGACCACAAACCCCATCGTAGCCAAACCAGGAAGATTCAGGCCTCAGAGGAGCACTGTCACCACGGAAACGTTACAGTTTGACCAAAACTGGACGACAAGTTAACCTCAAAGGAAAAACTTTATCACTGGAGAATACAAACTGACCTCAGCAGGAAGTGATCCAGGACTGTTATTAAGGACTACAACTTCACCACAGTAGGACTACAACTACCACATCACTGTTAATCTGTCTCTTCTGTCTACCTCCTCCTCAAGAACTTCAAAGGCGCCATTTCCACTGGGCTGTGTTGATGCTGGAGTGATTCGATCTGCTTCTGAACTCTCTCATTGGTCCAGAGCTGATCAGCTTCTCCTCAAATCTGTTGTTTGGAATTTTGTGTTCAGATTTCCTCCTCTGCCTAAAGGAGCGGTTAAACTTCTGATTTTATTTCATTTGTCTGGATTTCAATGGAAAGTTCTCAGGGCGCAGTCATACTTCCAGTTTTTTGTTTGTTTGTTTTTTTTTAAAGCAGACTGGTAAATTTCACTTTGTTGTATTTTTGTACTTCTGTCAAAGGCAGCAGTGGGAGGTTTGTGTTTTCTGTCTTCATTAAGCACACTGTGTGATTATATTCAAGTACAGTACGTGAAGTTTCACTTTTTAACTTTGGCTCTAAATTGGCATCTCCAGCCTCAAACATTCAGATTTCGCTATTATCTGCACGGGTCAAACCTTCCTCAGGACCTCAAAGAGAGTTCAGAACCAGTGTCTCTGTTCTTGTATCAGTGAAACTGAGCTGAGAATCCAACTGCAGGTTAAATGCAGTGAGGAACTCATGAGGAACCTTCGAATCTTCTGGGAAGTTCTGTCGTTCTGGGCTGAACCCCTTAAAGAGAGCAGATCAGAACATTCCACACTAACTTTCCAACATGTCTGTGGGTCTAACACATACAAAACACATTAAACACATACGAAGACGTTTCATCTGAAACTTGATTTCTGGCAAACACAAAACGGTGGCAATCATGAATGTACAACTGCCTTGAGACATTAAAAAAATCTTTTCTTAAGTCTTATTTTGAGGTATTCAAGTGATGAAAGTTGAGTAATTTTGCTGCAAAAGGTCAGATTAATGACCAAGAATACTGGTGATATTTTCTTTCTCTCTCCGACAACCTATTTATTATGTATCGTAAGGAATACTGAAGTTTGGTTCATGATCCCCAGAGGATAAATCCTACGGATGTTGTTGACCCCCTGACTTTATCAAGTATCACCAGCAGGTCAAAGTTTGCAATGCACAATGAAATTTCTCCACATCTACTAGATCCATCCTGGCAAAATTTGGTAGGCACAAAAGTTATTTTCTTTTCCAGCAACACCTGCAGGTCAAAACCGAGCAAATACCTGTTTTTGCCGTTACATTTGATACAGATATTTATGTCACTAACAAAATGACTTTTCAGGTAGCAGCATCATTTTGTCGAAGACTGTGTGCTCACAGACGTGTTGGAAACATTTATTTCATTTTTCCGTTTTTATTCTCGAGTGTCATGACGAAATTGCTCCCCATCCTGTTTGTGGGAACTATAACCAAACGTGTCCTTTTTCCCCGGGCGGAGTGAGACCGACGGGGAGCGGGAGGAAGGGTGCGTTTGTTTTGTGTCTGTCCTCCTCCTCATGTATTCTGTCTCTGTGACCTCATGTGCTGAATTGTAATAAAGCATTTCAAAGATTAGCTGTGAATGTGTGATATACACACACTGGAGGATGGTGGATGTCAGGTGATTGCATCATAAAACAGTGTGTGTGTGTGTGTGTGTGTGTGTACACACAACAGAGAGTGAGCGCAGGCATGAAAATTAACAATATGTTTTTGTGTTTGTGTGAAAATTTTCTGCCAGCGTGCTGCCACAAGATGGAATCTGTGTGTGTGTGTGTGTGTGTGTGTGTGTGTGTGTGTGGGCTTGTCATCTCTGTAATGGTGTTGCTATCAGAGAGAGAGAAAAAGACAGAGAGGCTGGTTGTCCCTGACGACGGTGCACCGTGTTGCCAGGCAACAGCGCTAACAATGGCCCACCACCAGTGTTCTAGAATGTGGGTGTGGCCTGAGAGAGATTGGACTGGGGGGGGGGGGGGGGGTTTTGGCAGAATTTCACCACCTAAATTTCGACACAAGCAGCTGTGACATAAATTATTGATGTTTATCATGATTCTAAAAATGTGTCATAGACCTGAAAACGAAGCAGGTTTCATTCAATCAACTGTGCGTCCAAACAAACAACACAGAGATCAGAAGGATTCTTTATGGTGACTCATAGTTCATATAATTTCTCCTGAAATATTATTTGTTACTCATTTTTATTACCAATCATAGAATTTCTCAGGACATACTGATGAATTGGCGCATTTTTAAGTAACTCTAATTAAGTGCTCTGGCAACATCGAGTCTTTTCATCAGGATAAAGAAAATCAGCTAAACATCAAACATACAATATTTGTATTAATTTGAAAAAAACATATTTAAAGACTTAAGTTTCTAATGGGCTAATTAATTTGTAATTCTAAAGTACTTAATTGAGTGTAAATGGGGTCGTTTTTTTAGATTAATTCATGTTTCACCGGTAGCATTTTGGTTATTTGGTCAATTCTAAGGAAAGGAAGTGTTGCTCTTGTTTGTTCACAAGAAAGGTAAGAGAAGCCGTAAAATGACGAATGAATGACCGATCACTCCTAAATGTCAAGTAAGTCTAAGTTTGTATTTGGAAATTAACAGGAATGAATTCTTTGAATGTTTCGGGGGATCGATGCCTTAAAATCTAAAACCAGACGAACATTTTATGCCCATCCATCCAGCAACTTGGCCTGAAGCTCCCACAGGATGGATCCAAATGGTTCAGGTGACCTCTTGCGGTGCTCTGCCACTCCGGACAAAGTTTGGCACTGTGGAGACAGGGCTGGCATGTGAGGCGAAAATTACACTAACCTCTTTCTGTCTATGCTGTGTGTTGTGAACACATCTGTGACAGAAATCAAGAACCCCAGTTCCAATGTGAGGTAGACTTAACTGTAGAAAACATTGTGAATTTGGTGAAACGCAGTTTTCTATCTTGTACTTTTTCTTCACAGGACCGACTGTAAAACGTGTTTCTGTTCAGGAAACGTCCTGTTGGAGACATGTTTGTCCTCTCTGCTGACAGGACAGCAGCTCCTGGTTAGATCGAAAGGATGAAGGCCTCAGTCAAGCTCTCAGACTACTGAAGGTTCATGACCAGGCTCAGTTGTTTTCGCCTTCTCTTTTGTTGTCTCGAAATCTGCCTTTTCTCATTTTCTCATCTCCTTTCTCGTCATTTTTGCACTTTTCACTATTTCCAACCTTCTGCCTCATCTTGTCTTACTCTGTCAGTGGAGTCCAGACCTGGCACTGATCGACCACAGCATGTGTTTAACAGCCATTTAATCGAACCCTGATAGTCTTAATTAGTGTGAAAGAGCCTCCCTCTCTCTCCCTCTGTCTCTCCCTCGAGGCTCATTATCCTTCGTAGTTTTCTTCCTCTGACAGCAGGAGGAGGAAGGAGAAAGTGAAGGACGTAAGTGAAAATAAAGAGAGAAGGAGGGAGACGAGGGAGGAGTGACATAAAAAGGTTGAGTAAAAAACGTGAAGGCTCCATCTAGTGGTGAGAAACACAAACTGTACCTGAAATCCTAAATGATGAAGTGTCTCAGTTTAAAAGTGGTTGTTTGACTTAACAACTGCAATTAACAGTTATTTCCATTCCTTACTGATCTGCTTTTTTTTAATTAATCCATTAAACATTTATGCCATGAAATGTTAGAAAAGTGCTAAAAATGCTCATCCCACTTTCCCAGAGCTCAGTGTGGTGTCTTCATATCCCTTCTTTTGTCCAAACAGCAGAATAAAACACAGAAACTCATTTATGCTTATAAATGACACAGAAGAGCTGCAAACCTTCACATTTAACACTAGACCAGCACTTCTTTTTAATTTATTTGAAAAATGACTGAAATGATTAAGCAATTGTCAAAATAGTTGGCGATTAATTTCCTATCTAATCGTTGCAGCTCTAATTGATTTGTTT
Source organism: Naso thynnoides (assembly GCA_029783665.1). Classification (NCBI taxonomy): domain Eukaryota; kingdom Metazoa; phylum Chordata; class Actinopteri; order Acanthuriformes; family Acanthuridae; genus Naso; species Naso thynnoides. The sequence continues at coordinate 18,055,494 of JAQLOL010000016.1, read as the reverse complement.
CCAAATATAAAAATGATCATTATCCTGATAAGAAAACGTTCCTGTTGATTATTTCAAAGATAATTTTTAAGCTAAAGACTAAAATTTTGTAAATGCAATGATACACGTGACATGTCCATGTAAGCAATTCTGAGATACTGAAAATAAATACGTTAAAACTCAGAAAACAGTGATAGAAGCCTAAAGTGATGTCTTGCCATTTCACGAAGAGGCAAGATATTTAATTTACAAACACCACACAAAATAATTTAATAAAAATATTTGCACACAGCTTGACGCATTTCCTGTCGACTAATCGATAAATAAAATTTGGTCCAGATATTACGCAGACTTCTCTCAAAGGTAAGCGGTTAAATCAACTAACAAACTGGTTAAAAAGATGATAAGGAGAGCACTTATCAGCTGAACCTCAAAAGCCAAAAATTATTTTCAATAGTTTGTAAAGAATTAAATACGTTATTAACCATTAATTAAGTTTAAGCTGTAGCTCAGTTTCATATTTCGAGATTTTTCCAACGATGTTGCCTTTTCTCCCCAGGTCTGGACAATTTAAGTACTACTTAAACTTCTCTTATTTTAGACAGCAACAACATTTTTATGCACCGTTTATCAAACAGAAGGTGGTTTATGTTACCAGAAAGAGAAAATGCAGCGATCAGGGCAGGCTTCAAGTCCTTTAATGTTTGTTTTGGCCTGCTGAATTCGGAGGTCTTAAATACTTTCTCAAGTATTGTCCCTCAGCGCATCGACAGTGATCATCATGACCATGAAACCAATAAACGAAGTAACTTTCCAGTTCATTTTTTTAAATCTCTAAATAAATGCTGTTCTTGATTATCACAGTAACAAACAGGTAATGCAAGTTCAAACCTAACTTTAAGTTTACTCAATTGTTCTCCTCTGCTGTAAACAAAACATTGCTCATTATGTGTAAATTAAAATACTATTACTAAAAATATAAATATTCAAAAATCATAAATCAGTTTCTGTGACC
>JAQLOL010000016.1:18029240-18051025 GCA_029783665.1 Naso thynnoides | reverse complement strand
ATAAATTGTCTGGGTGCGCTGTGCGCTGCACTTCCATCACCTGCCTTTTTCGTTCTGTCTATTTTACACATTTCAAATTTAGATGATCAAATTTCAGACTTTGTTGAATCGATTCAGAATTGTCCCTGTCCGAATCGTGATGCAGCTAAGAAATCAATTTTTTCCCCCAACCCACTAGTTGTAACTGAATATTGATATTGTTCAATAATCAACAATAACTCAATAGTTTTTTTCTGATCAGTGGACAGACTACTCACAAGATGTCCAACGTAGTTGTAGTGTATTTGTTGATTTCACATGCAGAAAATTTTATCCCATAATTTGTTAAAAATATGACAGTGAATGGTTCTTGTTGGACATGATTCCTCCTGTTTATGGAACAAATGGTGTCAGGTTGCCCCCTGCTGGCTATTTTTACTCTCTACAGTTGAATGAGTCTAACATTGCAGGGCTAACAGTTTTTACTACCTTCATGTTTTAAGGCAATGTCACATGTTTTAACCAGAGCTGACATCTCCTAAAGTTCCTAAAGTCACAGTGGTGGCTTTGAATTGAAGTGGTTTGTCTGCACCCAGCTCCATCATACATAGGCTAATATTTTTTTCTGGGTATATGACGGCATCATGCTGTACCTGCCATGTTGTGTCCTGGGTTGTCGTTTCCTGCGCCGTTTGCGGGCAGGGGGTTGAGTTACGCTGGAGGTGATGGTACCCTCGTAGATGATCTCAATGCTGGGACTGCGGTCTTCTCTGCGCCTCCTGCTGCTGGAGGACAGACATCTTCTCATTTAAAAACAATAAAACTGCATCATAGACAACATCTGGTGAGCAGACATCTAGCGAACATATCACTTATGAAAATGATCGATCACAGAAAATGTTTTAGATGACAGAAAGTTGTGGCCTTACTGCTGTTGATTCATTCTGAGTTAATTGGCTGCGTATGAATCTTGGAGATTTTTTAAACAGAAACAAAGGAACACTGTTAAAACAGAAACAGGAAGTGTCTGCGCTCACCTGTCTCTGCTGCTGTCCTTGCCTGCATCCTTCCTCTGCCTCTCTCTTCTTCTCCCTTCATCTCTCCCCCTCCTTCTTCTCTCCTTCTCCCTCCGCTCCCTCCTCTTCTCCCTGCGATGGCTGCTGCTTGGCCTCCAGGTGGGGTCCTTGTCATCGCTGTCTAGATGGCGGCTCTTATATTTCCTCTTCCCCCCTGGCTTTTCTCCATGGTGAGTTTTGCTGGGGGAGCGTGTGGGTGTCGGCAGCGTCTGTGACAACGGCTGTGGGGAGGAGGAGAGCGGTGAGGAGGAGCGGGAGGGTGAGGAGACAGAAGAGGTGAGAGGGGAAACCTGAGAACAGCGGTACTCCCAGCTGGAGTCGGGTGGACTGGGCGGCAGCGGCGAGCCAGACTCAACACTGGAGTGAAACGGCGAGAGGGAGTGGGAGCAGTGACGCATCATGGCGGGATAAATGGAGCGATTTGGGTTATACAACGTGCTACTTTTCCTCGGCCTGTCACCGCTTCTCTCCCGCCTTCTCCTGCTCCTCTTTCTCCTCCTCTTCTCCCTCGTTATCTCACTGGCCGACTGCTTTTTGTCTCTCCAGCTCTCTCTCTACCGTCGCCCAGGCGTTGCCGGGCTGAGCGTGCACACAGAGTTTCTGCTTCTTCCTGAACTGTCCGACCATGAGCGTGCACGTGAGTGATGCCTGCCTGCGCAGCCATCTTTCTCCTTAGGCTTGTCGTCCTGTTTGTCTCTGTAGGCGCCTGATGTGGAGGGAGGGATTATGGGTAGATGAGAAAGGGGAGGAGTGGTGGAGGGAAGGAGAGGAAGCTTCTCAGCCATGTTATCCTCTTCCTTCTTCTTGTCCTCCTTCTCCTCTTCCTCAGTGTCAGATGAGAGCTGCACCAACTCAGGAGTCCGCTCTGCTATTGGCTTCTTATAGCCGACTATCAAACACTCCTCCTCTCCCTCCTCCTCCTGCTTCCCTCCTCCCTCCTCACTAGCTGCCTCCTGTGGTGCGGGGCTGAATGGCAGTGGTGCAAGTGAACACGAAGGCTCTGCTGTTGAGTAGGAGGGGCCTGGAGTCTCATCATCCCAGGCCGCCAGGCTGAGGCAGCTTCCAGTTTGAATGATGTCTTCGTGAGCACCCCCGGGCAACCTCTCCTCTGATCTTCCTCCACCTGCCTCTCCTCTTCTTCACCCTCTGAAATGGCGATGACGGAGCTGCTGTCTGAGGAGCTGCTCGTCCTGTCCAGCTCCAGGGCAGTGGCTGGTGGCTCGTAAACCGCCTGCTGGTCATAGTTTTCCATGCTAAGCGGTGAGCGGGCAAAGCTGACCAGTTCATGCAGGAAGTGGTCAGTACGGGCCAACAAGAATGGTCGCAGCTCTTCTTCTACCGTTGGAGTGTCCTCCAGGCCGTGGCGGGCGAGCCGAGCCATGATAATGCGCTGCACAATGTCAACTAGCGAGTCATGTGCACCGTAGAGCACTGTGAGCTCCCGACGCAGCCATGGGCGGAGTCTGTTTAGGTGGACAGGGTTCCGGTGGAAGCTTTCTGCTGTAATGTCACGCTGCTGCCGTCCCTGGTCACCCACCCCAGCAACGCCACGGACTCGTATGCCGTTGCGGTAAAGGGTGCGACGGAAGGCCACTGTCTCTCTTTCCCTCAACCGTCGAACAGTTCCACCTTCTCGCTGCAGCCGCAGCCTTGCTGCCAAACGAGTCATCAGGCGCCGTGATGCCCGGTCAGTGGGGGCAACAGGTGCAACTGCCGCCCCAAGTCCCGTCAGTCCCTCAAATATCACCCCACGCTCCGCCACATTAGCCCCACCGCTCATTCCCTGTTCCTCCAGGTCATCTCCTTCTTCACTGTCCTCTGCAACAACGGGAGAGACCGCTGGATGGGGAGAAAGAGGAGGAATAGGAAAGGGAGGAGAGTCAAGGTACCACTCCCACACACCTGTCCTCTCCCCTACTCTGCCACCTCCCCTTCCTCTACCTCCCCTCTCCCTCCTACGTCTCCTTGTGGTTGTCTCTCCACCGTCTGCCCCTCTGTGCCTTCTCAGCATCAACCTCATCTGGTGGCTGTTCCTCGCCGCCGAAGCCATAGCCGCTACCATTGCAACAGTGGCAGCCACGCTGCTGTTGGTGGGCGCCGGCCGCAGCGTGTACTCCTTAAAGTCATCCTCAGCACGGACTGAGTGCAGGATGGAGGCAAATGGCTGCTTGCAGAGCGGACACTCAGCCTTGTTGTGCGACCACTCCTGGATGCAGGGAAAGCAGAAGCGGTGCAGGCAACGGTCCAGGTAAGCCAAGTTGTTGAAGCGATCAAGGCAGATTGGGCACTTGGAATCAGGTGACGCCTCCTCTGCCGCCATCACTGCCCGGACTGAGCCTGAGGTGGAGGAGGAGGGAGGAGATGAGGAGGAGGTGGTGGCGGCGGCGGCAGCTGTGACTGAAGTGTTGTTTGCATTTTTCCTCCTCCTGCTGCCACCACCGCTCTCTTGCCTCCTCTCCTCTTCTTCCTCCGGCTGATCACTTCCTGCCGCAGCACCTACACCCCCAGCAGCATTATCACGCCGACGCACGCGCAGCTTCATCCGCGTGGGCGCCATCACCTGAACAAACACACACACACAAGAAAAATGTGACTGATCATAAGCTGAGTTTAGCATGTCAATTGTCCGTAGTAAACAATTGTTAGCTTCAAGCACAAGAGACAAAGCACTCTTACACCTTCTGTGCTACATTGGAGCTCTCCAGTTAGCCTGTTTACATTAAAGCTAAGTACTGAATATTTCGTACTTGTGTAATACCAGCGGTAGTTATGAGACTTCCTGTCATAAAAATTAGATCTACCTGTTATTTAATAAAAGACCCTTTGGTCAGAAGAACAGTGCCAACCATAACACAGTTACGTGTCAACTAATGTTTGTATCACTTAGCCGGCTTGATAGTTCTTCTGACAGCATATTACTAGCACTAATGCAGCTAAATAAGCTAGGAAGGATTGTACACATTTATAATTTACGTTTAGTTTGGGGGGGTTGCTTTACTCTTCCCTGTAAAACAAACTCATACCCAAAAGAGATAGCATCATTAGCTTATCGATAGTGCTAGCTACCACCAGACTAGCATGCTAACACTGGGAACTGCTAGCATGTAGCGAACCGAAACTCAAATGTTGTCTCCGCTCACTTCCAGCATGGTTATCAATATTTAACAGCAACTTTTGACAGCATCAAGCACCGGTACAGATTTCTTATGATGTGGCAATGGTAGGTAAAGAAGCACTACAAAAAACGTAGTAAAGAAAGGTTTCATTTTTGTGCCTGTTAGCATGCTAACACGGCTAGCTTTCGGTACCTGAGCAGAAGTGGACTCCCCAGGTCGCTCCGGGGGCTTCTCATCCGGGTTTTTTCTTCTCCCACGGGCGGAATTCCGCACCGAGAGCGGCATCCGCCGTTAGCGAGGTTATCAGACTACCGGGCTCCGCCGCTGTGATTCGTTGAGACCGAATTTCCCGTTAAAAATAAGACATATGTGTCGAGTGTTGTCGCCCGACCCGTCGCTACACACAGCTGGAATCATGAGAAAGTGCCGCGTTGGATGATGGGTAATTGAACGTCTGATTTTTTTTTTTTTTCCCAGTTGAGCCATAGATCGTCAATACGGAAAGGAGTCACTCAAAACAAAAAAAAGAAGAAAAATGAAACCGCAAATTATCATTTTGACTCAGAATTCAAGGATTTTTCTTGATTATTTCTTGTTTTGTTTTGGTTTTTTTTTCAAAGTATTACTTTGACTTTTTCAATAAAAAAAATCTGAAAAGAGAGTTCATTCTCTTTTCTTTTCTCTTTTTCTAATGAACACTACATCCTTAGAAAATTTAGAAAACTTTTTTTCTAATTAATTCTAATTAATGTCGTTAATTCTACATTATAGCAGTTGAGAAAGAAAAGTTGGAAGTGTAGAATAGGCGTGAGCACTCCGATGCGCAAGGGGGCGGCATTGGCTTTACAGCGCTGACCACCATCTTCTTTTCAAAGAGGAAGAAGAAGAAGCGGCGTAAACAAACCACGGCAAGCCGCGTCCCACCGTGTTTCAGCGGCTCGAATCTGCATTTTATTAAACATGCTGACCTTTAGCAGACGGGCTATGGACAGGATCTACTCTGTGGTACATTTTTTTTTAACTCTTACACCTGTTCTCTATGAAACGTTTCCTGTTAACTAAGCGAACTTACCTGGTTCAGCTAGCGGCTAACGGTTAGCGAGCAGTCAGGCAGCCTGTGTAGTTTTAATTTTGGGCAAAATTTAACAGGGTTTTCAATCAAATGAGAGACTTTAGGTTTGAATTTTTTAAAAAGGAAACGATTAAACGTTAAGAGCAAAAGTTAATTTTACTTAATATAGTGAATAGATAATTATTAAAGTAATGTTTAGCTACTTGTTTGAGTTAATTAGCTTGTATAAAATGCTAGTTAAGTGGTGCACTGGACAGTTAGACACATTAAAAATGAACAACGCTGACACTTTCAGACTAATGTCTATCAGTATTAATTTCTGTAACGAGACTGTTAATCATACAGGCAAATAAAACCATTTCATTTGCTGGGTTTTTAATACTTAAAGTGCAAATCTTAAGATTTGAATATGCAGTACCTTTAGATATCTTAAATATTCAGATATTTTAATGTACATCTCATGGAAAAAAAAGGCTGAAGATCTCCTGTCATAGTATGTACATGGATATGTGTACATGGATATGTGTCAGCGTTACCTCACAAACTGTTTTGTCCTCACCAAACTATTGATTACGCTGTATAAAAACTGGAGCTGCAACAATCAGTCAATAGAGAGGAAATTAATTACACTCTGTTTTGATTATCCGTTGGTCATTTCTGTCATTATTCAAATAAAAAGTCAAAAGAGTTGCTGGTTTGGCTTCTTAAATATGAGGCTTTTCTGTGACATTTTCGATAATAAATGGGGAGTCTTTGTGTTTTTCGCTGATGTTTGGCTTAAAAAAAGAACATTTCACACCCTCACAGGCGCTGGGAAGTAGCGATGAGCACTTTTCACACTTTCTGACATTTCATGGAATAAAAACTGAATCGATCAGTCATGAAAATGATCGACAGATCAATTGATAATGAAAATAATTGTTGCTTTGCCTGTTAAAGCAGCATTTATGTCACGTGAGAGTCAGCGTAGTTGCCAGTTTCTGATTAGTAAACTGTGTGAAAACTCTTTGTGTTGTATTTTCATTGCACATTTAGGAAGATGTCCGATAACAGAAACATGACGTGAAGTGAAAACAGCTTCACCACATCTTCCTCATCGTCTAATCCAGTTCATCTGTAAATTTCTACTTCATCTGAATGAAAGTTCCTCTGCGCTACATTTGGACAACCAACAAAAATGAATAATTATTCTCCCGCACCACCGTCTCCTTCTCTGTGTCTCTCAGGTCTTGCTGGCGGTCGTGGTCTTGTCCTGGTCGTATGTGATCTACGCCAGCAGGGTCGCTTCCCAGTGGCTGCTGGAGAAAAGGGCCGGCCGCCTGCAGCAAGACTGACTCACACTGACTGGACCATCAGTGCAGGTGAGAGTTTTTGCTCAAACTAAAAAACAAAGTTATGCTTTATAAGGTGGGAAAATGTGTAAGTGGTGTTTTTTAAATTCAGTGGCTCTTTTTTTTTTTAGATCCTTCTTTGGTGTTTAACTGTTTTATCATAACTATCTGAGGTTTCTCCAAGTTTCCAAGTTGGAAACAGTAAATAAAAAATTGCCCCAGCCAGGGGCGCCCGGTGGCTCAGTCGGTCGAGCAAGCGCCGCATGTGCAGAGGCTGTGTCCTCGTGCAGCCGACCCAGGTTCGATTCCACCTGTGGTCCTTTGCTGCGTGTCATTCCCCCTCTCTCTGCCCTGTTTCCTGTCCGCTCTTCAGCTGTCCTGTATATAAAGGCACAAACCCCCCAAAAATATCTTCAAAAAATAAATAAAAAAATTGCCACAGCCAAACTTAACTAATACAAATGTTTGTTTGTTAGGTGTTTTTTTTGGTCCCTTTTTGAAAAAAATAAATACATTTTTTTTAAAAAGTTCAAATAAAAATAGGTGAGATGAAATATTAAAAAACCCAAAAGATTCCTTCTTCCTCTTCTGTTTATTGATACTCTGATACCAAATGTCAATGTTTTTATCATCTGTTTCTGTTTTCCCTCATTTTTTTGTGTTTTTCTTTCTTTTCATACCCTGATCTCAGGCTGATGGACCGTTTTAACCCACCTGGGGTTCGAACCTGCTATGGAGTTAAAGACTTGACCATGAGACCTGCTGAGCCCCAGTGTTTAAACTCCTGCAGAGGACTGAACCTGCCCGACCTTTAACACTCGACAGACGGGAACCAGTCAGTTTTGGGATCTGAAACAACGTAAATTTGTCCAGCACTGAGGAAGAATATCAGTGTGAGACATGATGTTGAAAAAGACACAAGGATTCATGGGTAGAATATCTGCTGTCGGTCTCGTCTGTTTGTGCAGAAGCAAGATTCCAAGTTCAGATGTTTTTTTTTTAAGACTACAAATCTTCAGATCATCTCTCTGACACTAATCTCTCGTATTTTGTGGTTTAAATGGCCTCAGAGGAAACTGGACATCTTGACTCTGTTTTTACACTCTGGAAGATCGATTTCATGACGGGAGACTTTTGAATTGTTCCATTTACCTTTAAAGTTAGAATTTTTGAACTCGGAGTGACGCTACATTCGAGTTTACTGCATTTCAGTTAGATATTGTTGTTAGCACTGTTAGCTAAAACCATCTGACGATGATATGATGATGATGATGATGATGATGATGATGATTGATAGTTTTCATTTGCAGTGTGTGGTTAAAAGTACAAGATGCTTTCGTGTCATCTATGAAATCTGTAATACTGTAAAAATGAACTCAAGCTGAAGCTGTTAGTTCAATTTGGTCCCTGAGCCGAGACGGCAACACTTTTAATAATCAGCTAACTGTCCATTTTGGAGAAAAAATGTAAGTGTAGACGTGGATGTTTGCTGATTTCTTTGCTTTCTATGGAAGTAAACAGTATTTCTGGATTTGGAACCAAAAACCCAACTGAGGCCACAGGTAACAGTAAGCAGATGTTTTGTAATTATTTTATTTGATATTTGTACTTTAATGTTTGGTGGGATTTTTTCTTTTTTACATTTTTTCTGCCTTTTGAATTAAAGAATTGTGTTTCAGGTGATCAGTGTCCAAAAGCCTCATTTTGTTCTGACGACTGTCGACAAACGAAGGACAAGCGCGCAGATTTATTCTAAACAAAACACTGATGAATAGATACACACTTCAATGCTCTGTGTGTGTGTGTGTGTGTGTGTGTGCGTGCCCTCTGATGTATTCAGTAACTAAAAGCTCTGACACACACACACAGTGGTGGTATATAACAATGAGACAGTGATGTGTGTGTGTCCTCAGATATGGAAATGTTCCCAACAGAATGGGTGGATGAGAGAGAGCGAGGGAGCTAAACAGTGAAGAGGAGATAGAGAGAGAGATGCTCTATCGGTGAGTACTCATTCAATTAACAAAAACACTTCAAACACACACACACACACACACATTTCCTCTCTCATCTGTAATTAAAAACCAGCTCTCAGCTTCTTTCCCCCACTGTGTTTTTGGCCTTTTTTAGTTTATTTTTTTCCTTCCTTTCTCCAGATAGGAGCAGTCAGATCAGGTTTATTGATCAAAATCTACCTCCCATGTATTAGTCGGGTCAATTTGGCATCAATAAATTAATGTATTGCTGTTGTGTTTGAGGTCGTGGATCCTGTTTAACAGCTTAGAAACAATTTCATCATTGCAGCTGCTTCCTGAATGTTTGATGATAGATCAGATGGTTTCTTCTGCTCTGTAAGTTAAGTTTGTTCACAAGACGTCAAAATGTCTCTGACGTGTGTATGTTTCTGGGTTTGTGTGTGTGTGTGTGTGTGTGTTTTTTTTATGGATTCATCTGCCTGAGTGGTTTCAACTGAAGCACAGCTGCAGAGGGCAGCTAAGTTTTCCTTTTTCATACCCCAAACACACACACACACACACACACACTCGATCTCAAATGTTGGGTGATGTGAAAACAAAAACTTAAATATTCAAAATGAATTCCAGAAAAGCTGAGACACTTAAAGACAAAAGCAATTATTTGACTTTTTTTTTTCACCAGCATTCAATTGAATTAATTTCACGCTTTTTGTTCAAACTAAGGGAGATTCTTGCTTAAATTGCTCAATATTTACTCATATTTACTTGCATTTAGCTTTCACAACACACCTTAGAGCTCTGACTGCAGGCAGGACGCCCTGTCTGCTCTCCTGTGATCACCTTGCTGGAGTAAACAAAAGCAGGGACGTCCCTGACGAGGCTTCAACTTGTTGTCTTTTTGAGCTTACATGCTCATAATATAACTGTTATGGTAAGAGTTTATTGTCACTATATAAATTAATGCTATTGGTTTAAAATTGGATGTTAATGAGTCAGTTTGTCATGACTGGAAGCGGTAAACACACTCTCCTCTACCTCTTTGTCTCTCTCAAGTCTTCTCCTCCTCTTCCTCCTTCAGTGCACCTGCGGTCATGTCGGCCATCTTGGCTGCAAACAGGCAAACGAATCCCCTCACCTCCCTCTCTGCGACGGTCCATCTGCTCAGCGGTGTGACATGAATATTCATGCAACACACTCATGCCAGCAGAGACGAAAACTTCGCCGAATCATTGAGCTGAAGCGTCCACTTTTACATTTTTATATATTTGGTCCAATATTTTGGATTTTTTGTTCATTTTAAGCTGCAGTAGGTAACTTTTGAGTAAAAATTTAAAATAAAATTATGTTCTATTTGGAAAGATACCAATAGTCATAATACTCATAACCAGCTTTCATTAAGTTACTGTATAAGTTTAACTTTTACCTTCTCCTTTTCAGACACTGTTACTTTTGTTTTGTTTTTTTTTTCTTGGTTAGAATAAAGCCATTCATTCGTTCATGAATCAAAGTTTTAATTCATGGTATTTAAATTCTTGGATTAATTATTTTATATCAATACCTCATAGTAAAAACGTTAAAAAATAGAAATAAATTATTTCTACAATTTAAAGGATCCCAATATTTCTATCCCTTTGTAAGAAAAAGCATGAAACATACACATGTATTGATATTAAAGGAGCTTTTAATTTTAACACTGTTCAAGATGAATGATGCATCATGTGATTAAATCAACAGAATCAGCATTTTCAGCCACACCTGAAACTGGTTTTTGTGCCTCAGGTGGATTCTTTATCTCTGCTGTGATGATGTGCTCAAGCTTCGGGGGATCTTCCTGCTCAGCGAGTTAAACACAAACAGAACTAACATGTAACACAGAAACTTTCTGACTAACTGGCAACAAACACTGAAGACAACTGAAGAAACTACAGAAACTACAGAAAACGATAAAAGTCTCTGCGGATCAGGCTAAACCCTGGATGAGGTCGTCGTTCAGACACCCGGGAATGGAGGGGTACAGCTTGCGTTCTTTCTCCACCTCCGTCTCCGTGGTGATGAGTTTGTTCGTCTTCGCATCGGGGCTGACGTCCTTGGAGACCAGAGACGTCTTCTTCCCCCCCAGCCAGTAAGTCACCATGTCACCTTTCCCCTGTTAGGGATGGACAAGAGTGTTACTGGGCAGCTCCCAGTCCCTGACAGGTGAACTGAAGCGGGTGACTCACCTTGACCTGCAGCGTCCCTCTGCAGTCCAGCACGTAGCCGCCGATCTCCTCCAGCAGGTAAAAAGCGCTGGAGCTGCACTGGATCTTCAAGGCTGGAAACACACGGACAGTCAGAGCAGGAAACCTGTTAACTGCTCGTGAAGTTTCTTTCAAATCAGTCACATAACAGTTAAAAAAAGCTTTTGTGGTCTTTGTTGTGGCCCTGTGGTTGCCATGGTGAAGCAGTGAAAGCTCAGACAACAGTCGCTGCTGCATCTTTTTCTTGGAAACAAAGCGACGAGAAGCCACTTGCGCTCCGAAAGCTCCTTTATGTTGACAGATAATTAGGTCCAGATGGGAACAATGAGCAAGGGTGGTCATTGTACGGAGGGATACTGTGAAACTGGCTTTTAACGTTCAACTGCCAAATTTCACATCTCAGATTATTCAAATATTCCCCACTCATAAGTCAACAAACAGATTTTACCGAGGCTGGTGGACTCCATCCTCGACGCTGTGTTGACCGTGTCTCCAAACAGACAGTAACGAGGCATCTTCGTCCCCACGACCCCCGCGACCACCGGGCCTGAAGAGAGAGACAGACAATTAAAGAAGTTCAGTGACAGATTTTCATTAATTGAACGTGTGTCTCTTTTTTTAAATGTGTGTGTACCGGAGTGAATCCCAGCTCGTATCTGCAGCTGTGTGTTGGGTTTGTGGGGGATCCTGAAGGTGCGACAGACGCCCACCAGGTCCAGAGCCATGCTGGCAATCTCTGAGGCGTGGAGGATCCCGTTCTCCCGGGGAACGCCGGACACCACCATGTCTGCAAAACCACACAGCGAGACGTGGACACCTTTAAACCCCCCGTTCGTGAAGGTTGAAATGTTTCTCTTGTTTCGGAGAGGAACCTTCTGAGGGAGTCCTCTCATTTGAGTCATGTCGACTAAAAAGTCACCTAATGCTGCGAGAAAATGTCAAACGGGACAGAGATACACAGCTTACGGTTACAGTCTGTGCGTGTTTGTCACTCACAGGCGTCTCCGATGGTCTCCACCTTGTAGACGTCATAGTTGTCGATGATGTCATCAAACGTCGTGTAGAGCTTGTTGAGGAAGTCCACGACTTGGTAAGGAGTGCTGCTGCTGGACAGCTGTGTGAAGCCCACGATGTCACTGCACACACACACACACACACACACACACACACACACCAGACTTCATACTTGGATTTTCCACTATTCCACAATGTCCCCAACCAAAGTTTTTTTGGTGTAGTTGCAAATAAAAATAAAAAAAACTAAAGAACAGCAGAGGCAGGTGGACACTGACACTTGTTGTGACAATAAAAAAAACATATGCACACATATGCAAACTCACACAATCTGGCAGGCTTTGGTCGATATTAAATATGATCAAACATCACGATATTTGTCACAATATTGAAGATCAAACAGCTTTTATGGCATCTTTATCAGCTTTTATTTTGAAAAGAAAATGCACACGCAGCTGCCTCGGCAACGGTGGTAAAATGTGTTGCTCTCTAATGAAGTGGAGAGGCTATCACAGGTTAACCGGCATGATGTTGGCATGCATGCAGCGCATTAATATACAGACATGGAGGACTTTGTTTTGAAGACCATCAGCTCGCCAATTTGGCACTATTTTGAGTTTAAAGCAGGAAAAAAATGGATGTGGCAATATAATGATATTAAGGATCCTGAAAGTTTTTCATTAAATATTTTTTGGGGGGGTTGATTTGTTCCTCCAGGGTTGTTTGTTCTTTTGTATTTGTCAAAAATACTTTCAAAACAGGGAGGTGAAAAAACCCTGGAGGAATGGGAACAAAAAATGCGCCTTGACCAAAAATTGGTCAAATTTATTGATTCTGGTCACTTTTGTCTCAAGCCTAAAATGCACCTTCTTTGGATCAAAGGCACTTGAACATTTTAAAATTGGGAGATTATGAGTTGCACGTCAAACTTTCCACAGACACTCTGTCAGTTAGTCACTTCTCGTCTTTCCAACCTGAAGAAGATGGTGGCGCTGACGTAACTCTGAGCCTGCAACGGTTTCCCCTGCCGCAGGTCATCAGCAACCTCTTTAGGGAGCATACCTGAAAACATGCACACACGTTCCTTTATTCAACCAGAAAGCTCTGCAGAACCTCCAAACACACAGAAGTATGCTGTGTGTATGCTGTGTGTGTGTGGGTGCGTGTGTATGTACTGTATAGCAGCCTGTCAGTTCTCTGCTTCTCGTGCATCAGATCTTGAGTCCGCTCGGCCACCAGCACCTCCAGATGTTTACTGTACTTCTCCATCTGAAACAGACATCAATGTCACATTAAGACCAGGTTGTCATGATGTGACATGAAGTACACACACGCATCAATCTATTCCAGGTATGTTACCAGGTTCATCATCATGTCCACTGGGCTGACTTTGATCGGGTTGATTCTGTGAACGAACTTCTTGATTTGTTCAAAGGTGGGACGGTGGGCGGGGTTTTGAGAGCGACATCGCCGGATCAGCTACGGAAAGACAAGTGGGGCAAAAGACAGCAGAAAAGAGGTGTGAGAGAAATTTCTTGTGTCTTGCATCAAAGTGGCGAGTGGATTCACCAACTGATGTTCAGTTTGAATAAAAATCTTTATTTGTACAGTTTGTTCATACAGGTTAGTGCAGGTAATCATGTAAACAACTGGAGATTAATGCACAAGAGACATATAAATAATATAGATAAAACTAAATGCAGCAAAAATCTTTACAAACCGTCACCGCAGAGAATCTTGTTTACTGATACAGAGCTTCCATGTTACCAGTGTTGTTATACTATTAGCTTTTGAGTCTTTTGCTATCTCAGACATGTAAACAAAATAAAAATTTTGAGGCTGACAAAATTTTTCCAGTGATATTCCACGCCTTTCTAAAAACTCTGTGGACGTATTTAAAAAAATTAATTATTCATCTACAAATAAATTTTACCAATATATCCTTCAACGTTGAATAATTGAATGTAGCGTACACACCTCGACGTAGTCGGCGGGACAGGGGCAGGTGCTGTCTGCTTTACTGGAGATGAGCTCTGGTAGCGGAGGACACCAGGCGCTCTCCACGTTAGACTCCTCTGCCTGTACAGGATGTTTGTATTTATTCATTTGTCCTTCATAAAACCACCAACCTGATCAAGAAGGCGGCGCACATAATGACCTGATGATAAAAACGCAAAACTTTGGCTCTGTTCGACAAACTGTTACAGTAAAGTAACAGGAGAGCCAGCCAATGAGATAGAGACTTACTGGGACGGGGTCACTGCGGGTGGCGATTTCCAGCAGGATGATGGAATAACTAGGAAAAAAAATGCATGGATATCAACATGAATGTGTGTGTCAATCAAGAGTGGTCCAACAACATGAATGTGCTGGTTCTAACCAAGCATAACTCAACCCATAAGCACCTCATGGTTTTATTTGAGGTTAGGTTCAGTCTCTAGGTTCAGCTGGTTAGGTTCAGTTCCATTCAATATTTTTATTGAATTTTCTTGGATGCACATTGACATCGGTGGGTGGTTGTGTGGTTGGGGCCCTGCTGCACATTACATCTATTGCCGTCACCCAAAGTATGTAAGGGTAAAATTAACCTGTTGGATGTTTATCTCTCAAATCGTAGCCCTAACTGCTTTACGAATTTTACAAAACCGTCAAACAAAACATACGTTTTTACGTGTTTGGTACCTGAACACGTCTCCAGCTAGTGTTGGCTCCATGTTTGAGTCATGAAACTCAGGCGGCATGTACACCTCCAGGAGTCTCTGCTGATAGGTGGAAAGAGGCTCCACCCCATCCTCTCTACGATACATCCTCAGGCCATAATCTGACAGGACAGCTCATGTCAATCAAAATCATAAAAGTAAACTGTCCTAATGATGTCCAGGATTTATTCTGCGTTCCAGGGAAAAAATAACTAATTTTTATCAAAAATTAATTCCAAAAATGTTGATTTTGAAAATGGAAACTAAGTTGTGTATATTCAACATATTGGTGGGTTTATACACACTACAGCATGCATTTCTATTACCTGTTATTTTGCAGACCCAGCGGTCATCTAAGACGCAATTCAGAGACTTGAGTCGGCCGTGACAGATCTTGTGTTGGTGGAGGTATGACATCCCTCTGGCGATGTCTGTAGCAAAGGAAAACCTGGCAAAGTGTGAAGAACTAAAGATTACCTAAAGTTAACCTGCTTTATCATATTTCATCTCATTATCAGTAACATAAATAAAAGACAAGCACTTGTTTAGTCATTTTAATCAACTTGCTATCAGGTACTGTGCATGTTTGTGTGTCTACCTGAAGCCCCAGTTTAGCGGGACCTCCTCGTTAAGAAGAACATCGTTAAGGCTTCCTTTAGGGCAATACTCTGTCACTATGGCAACATTAGGCACCTCAATGCACCCGCCGATGAACTTGCACAAGTTTGGGTGATCGAGCTCCCTGGAGATGGAGGAAGAGTCAAAATATCACAGATTATGAGGGACGTATTAGATAAGGAGGGTGTGTATGTGTGTGTTACCTGACTTGTTTGACTTCCTGTCGGATGGTTTTGGACAGAGAGAAAGTCTTGTTGTGAATCCTCTTGATGGCCACGGTCCTGCCATCACTGTAGAGGGAAGTTATTGTTATTACAGGATGTTTTCTCTGGGTAGCTATTTCTCCATTATGGGAGAGCTTTGAATGGTTGTCCATTAATCTCTACAATGAACCTCTTAATGTGCATCTAGTTATTAAAGTCAGAGTCAACAGTCGTAGCCAGAGTTTAAGCACATTTGTTTTGTGCCAAGTTTGAGTCTGATGACCTTTGTTTCCTGTCATCTCTTAACTGCTGATTCTGTAATATATGATATGCCCCAAAATAGAATTTTTGAATTGTAAATAGTCTGATAAGGTCAACCATGATGCTGAAAACTATCACAATAAGGACTGTGCTGTATGTTGTAAAGTGTCCTTTGGTGAAACTGTCAGGTACAGAAAGGTGGCATCAAACGTCTGCTCAGATGGTTTATTAGTAGGACTGGGTGTTGCAATCCCTGAAAACTCAGCACTATACTTACCTTAGGACTGGGCACTGGTGGACTCAGGTTTTTTAGGGGCAGGGGCAAAAATGATTGAAAGGACACCAGATGTATGTGTTGGGGCACCAGCATGCAAAAAGTTGTCATACATTTACAGTGAAACCACTGGAAGGGCACCCGAGAGGGCACTTCATCATATTTTATTTACCATAAAAGCATCCAAGAGGGCACTTTTGTGGTGTTACTTCAAACATAAGAGCACCAGGGGAGGCGAACCCCACTGAGTCCACAAGTGAGACTTGGCATTACAATCCCTAAAGATTCAGCAATATACTTACCTGAGTGAGGTTGTTCTTGGAGGTGACAACAATATGAAGCCACCCATATTTAAGACACATCATCAGTTATAAACCTTGACGTCCTCAGGTGTTTCAGCCTTTTATTGCAATACACCCTCACTCACTTGGAAGTCACTTGGGCGTCAGTCACATCTGTGTATCTCCTGTTTATGCTTCAGTCCTGTTAAGCGGACTGTAAATCGTGGACTGACTGGGAGAAGAGGAAAACAGTTTTGAGGGGGAGAAGGAGAGAGATGGAGGGTACATCAGGGACAAGATGTGGGAAATCGGACTGCATCTCAACCACAGATCCACTGGACTAGGCATATCTTGTATCCCCTCCACCCTCCTCATCTCTATTAGAACAGACTTTTGGACTTGTCTTTTCTTCTAGGCTTTTTCCATTTATCAGGCACCACAATTGAGGAGGGCCCCACCACAGTCTGATTATTTTTGGCACTTAGATGGTCACTTAGGAGCCCAGATGGGATCTCTTCTCTTCGGCGGCAGCCAGTGACTACTCTTGTCTGCCGTATTGGCAAGGGCTTCAATAGCCTTCCTCTGGGTCTGTCCTCTGACTCCCACTTCCCTCAGGAACCTTGTGGTAGACTTGGCAACAAATTTGTTATCTTGTTAACTAGCTGCTTGATCAGGTTCCAGTTCCAGTTTTGTAGTTTTGAAGAAAAACATACACACTGAAAAATGTAATTTCAGTCTGTTTGGGCAAAAGTATCAGACATCTTCACATAAAACCCAGCCCAAGTCAAAGCTCCTTGCTAGCTACGTCAAAAAGACTATGACTGCGCTGATAGCTTGAATGAGGTATAAACACACAGACAGGTAATAAAACAGACGGGCTTACTATATTCCAGTGCATGTGAACAGTGTTTTTCTGGTCCCTGGTTGTCCTGTATAGGAGCTGAGAGCAGTCACACAGCTAGTGTTACTGTCGCTGTTCCCTACTGGTACACTCATTATACTGCCCATGGTCATACGAGCCTCCTGATCTATAGAAAGAGAGGGAAAGAGGTTTACTAACTGTTGCCATCTGGATAAAGCAGTTTCAGACCAGTTTAAATCAATTGAAGACTGATCTGGTTTGGTACAGTACCTTGTTTTATTGTCATGAAGTCGATGATCCAGCTCTCATCCCACAACAGCTTCTGTTTCTGGTACCTCAGCCACTACACAAGGTCCATTTGTTGATTTGTTTTATTAATTTGTTATTTTTGAGATTTTCCCAAGGTTTCTGTTTGCGTATGTGTTTTCGAGTTCTCACCATAGCAGTCAGTACGAAGCAGAGGCAGAGCAGGCTGAGCGGCAGGCCGATGGCTACCTTGGTTGCCGCGGTCATGGGGCACTCACCACAGTCAGCCGGACAGGTGGAACAAAGCTCCTCCTCCTCACAAACACCATCACCACACACTTAGAGAGGAGAGTGTTTTTTTTAACTAATATCAATGGTATGTTTGGAGCAGAAAGACTTTCACAGCATGATGAGGCTAATAAGTTTGTTGATGGTAGCTAAGATCTCAGGTGCCACCTTTAGCTCACCAAACCCAGCCCTGAAGTTACCCACATGTAATCTATTACCCATGAATGATGGTCTCTGAACCTAAACAAAACCATTCCTGACCTTACAGTTCAATGGTTTAAGTTACACAAAGATGTGAATGGGCAGATTAGTTGAGGACCTAAACACGGCATTGAACTAATTTGTCCCCTTGTGATCCATGACAGTGGCTGTCAGCTCCCTCTGTCAGTCCCATGATCCTTGTCTTAAAATAATCCAACATAACGTACCCACTGCGGGCTGCACAGTGCTCTTGGCCTCAAGAGCAACCTGCATGCGACCAACCCGTATGTGAGCGATGAGTGAAGTTACGCCAGCATGGAACAGAACCACCTGCAAAACAGATTAAAGTGTTTACCGGGTTGCTAAAGAGTTTGCCCCTAAAAAACTTCTGTAAGGGAGTCTATAGGGAGTTAAGTGATTAAATCAATTTCCTTGCATTTTCAAAAACATCTCAAAGAGCTTAAGCATAGGGAAGAGAGTAAGTAACATTGGTGATGTAGAACTGAGTGTTATCTGCGTACAATGATATTAACTTTTGTTTGGCTTTTCATGTTGAACTATGCAAGATAAATTTCACAATCACTTATTAAAGTTTGACCTAAAGGTGCAAAACCCAAATTACATCACTACTTTTAAAATGTACAATAAATCTGAGCCTATAAAGCCCAAACCGTAAATGATGTTTGACTGTACTGATGACCTGGACTGGATGTGTGAATGTGTTACCTTGGCAGTCCAGTTGGTCTGGGTCATCTTGCCGGAGGTGGAGATGGTGTGTGTGAAGATTTTTCCGTCGTCAGGAATCCAAGGACCACAGATGCTCTCTGATGTCTGCAAGTTGGTTTATTTACTGATAGTTTAATGTCATTGAATCAAAAGTGGCTCTTTTAGAGGTTCTGGCCTACTAAACACATGGATGGAACTAAACACACTACTCTAAGATAAACCTGATATTATCTGTTTTGATTTCCTGTTGTTGAATGTTTAATGTTACTGGAATTGTCTTGTTGTTATAAATATTGATAAATCAAAATACATGAGCAACGCCTTTCCAGAACCAAGCAGATTTTAAGTGTGAGACATCCTTAAAGCTTTAAAGGGTTGGGAAGACAAAACAAGAGAGTATAAAAATTTTAAACTAAAATATGTACCATATATCCCAATGGGCAGGAGTGGATGTTAGCATGATGAATGCAGCAGTTTTCTCCATTAGCATCGTTCCAGTTGGCCGGACAGTCGTCATGTTCGCAAAACCTCTGAGCTGCTTCAGCGTCCACGATGGAACTAAACACACATTCACAGTAGTGATGTTTGCACAGACTCAGACTAGCGTAAAAAGTATGTCAGTCAGTTTGTCGTACAACAGATGTACCTGTGTGTGAAGATGTGGTTTGCAATGGCCCAGTGGTAGAAAGAGTCTCTGGCCGTCACTGAGTATGTGACGCTGAACACCTCCCCAGTCTTCACTGTCTCTGGAGGACGGACCACCCAGGCCATCTCTAGACCTGAGCCAGAGACACACAGACACATATATGTGTGAGTGAACGCTGAGGGAAAACAATGAAGCCCTACAAGTCTGTGAGGCTGTGACATTAAAAAAAAACTACAACAGACTTAAATCTCACCCCCACAGTCAATCATGTTGTATTCGTTGGGTTGGTCCAGCGGCCAGCAGTCATACTCGCTGTTGTCCAGGTCGTGCCAGCAACACGTCGGACCAACACAGCAAACACACACCTGGAAACAACACAGTACACTCAAGTGAACAATAAGCAAAGAGAGAGATCGAATGACTTATAAACCAAAAAAATAATCCAGCAAAAAGCTCCACCAGCAGCCTACGCTCTTGCACAAGAAAACATCTGGGCTGCTGCGCTTACAGATACATGATGTGTACCTGACCAACAAAAATGTGAATCTGGATTCATAGAGTTCATTAAACCAATAAGGATGTACTCCAAATATGTAAATTTTATTGTTTTTAGGAAAAAAAAGCATTTTATTAAGAAAACATGAATCTGCATTCATGTAATTAATCAATAATAACAATGATGATAATAATAATAAAAAATATTGACTGTATCTTCATAATCATAAAAACCTGCCAATTTTCTTTAAAAGTATCTATTTTTCTCTTAAATATTAGATGTAAAAATAAGAAAAGTCTTCCTTAAAATTCTAAGCGGCCACTTTAACGCATTTCAAGAGCTGCAGCTTGGGAGGGAAAATCATTTCATTAAACAAGTCCTTTCATATAAAGTGAACATCAGACAGCATTGGGAAACTTTCAGCTACACTTACTGTTAACAACATGAATCATTTCCTTTAATTATCGTGTTTCTTTAGCAACTGAATTTATATTTATTAATTTTATAGGAGAAAAACAAATAAATCTGATAGCTCAGATCCCAATAAATCCCAGTTTTAATCAATTAAGACTTAGACGAGTTAGAAGCAGGTTATAAATGTAAAGTCTCACCATGAGCAGAAACCAAAATCTTTCCCTCTTCCTCATTGTTGCTGCTGAAGGACAGACAGGCAGGCAGACAGACTGACAGCTGTTGGGGAACATCTGCAGCTCTGAGCTGCTGGATGCTCGTATGAGAAGACCAGGAGGGGAAAAGTGGGAAGTGGTCGAGAGAGGTTGGAGAGACTAGAGAGAGAGGCTGCTGCTCAAACACATGAGAGCTGACTCTGATCTTCACTGCCCTCCGATGGTGAGATCTGTTACTGCACTTACATTAGTGCCAAAAGTGTCAGTCTTTGTTTTCTTCAGAGGATCTCTGACTAGAATTCAAACATTACTCTCAACAGGGTAGATTTCTGCAAATACTTTTTTCTAAAAATCAGCTACAACTTGGCTAAAATACGCCGAATGCTGCATGCATTTCACATTCTTCACAATTGCCAAATTACTACGCTTACTTTTTTTACTGTCTTAGAATTGATTAAAAAAAAAATCAAATCAAAAGATCGCCAAAAAAAATCAGAGCTGAAACAGTCAGTTAAATATTGCAATTATTCTGATGATGGACTGATTGTTCAAACAGTGGTGAAGTAGCCCTTTATTACATTAAAAGGAGGCTACTAATGAAAAATCAGAATGAAGTACCTAAAGTATTCAAAGTAAAAGTACCTAGATCAGTAAAATGTCCCCTGTGACTGTTACTCTATGCTCTGTGATCTCATTAGATTCTTGTGACTCCTGCATTCGTGTACAAGCAGGATTTCTTGTTGGAGCCCGTCAGACTGCATCTGTGATTATTTTCATTCTGGATGATTCTGCTGATTATTTTCTCCATCAAATCTTTGATTATTTGGTGTGTTAAAATTATGAAAAAAAATGTTGCTTTGTGTTGCTCACTTAGTGACAAATGTACACACTTTATTTTCTTAAGCAGAAATAACCTAGCAACAGATTGTGAAAAAAGTCTCTGGTAAAAGCAGAAGTGCTGACAAAACTTATTTACTCAAGTAAAAGTAATAAAGTAGCCTACAGGTTCTGAAATATACTCAGATTATAAAAGTAAAATGTATCCTTCTGAAGACATTTTGACATTTCTGTGCAAAAGCTAACTCAACCCCACGTCGTGTTGATATGATGCAAAGACTATTAAACTTAAAGACAGAATAAGTTATTTGTCCGAGCTGTTCCTAAACGCACCAGTAAATTAGTTGACTGTTGTACGTTTTCAGAACGTCAAATGGCGACATTTTGGGTTCTAGAAGCGTTCTGTCGGCGCGTCGGCCTTCAAGAGTCTCTGAGATGTTTCGAAGTGAACGCTGCGGGTGAGGGACGTCAGCGCCGAATGTAACAGATTACATTTTCTCACCTTACTTCGTTTCCTGACAATTTGAGCAGGAGCTGTTTACAGTCAACATGAACGAAAAACACTCACACGCGCCTGCTGCTCATCAACCATTTAAATTGTAATTTAAACCCGACGTCAAGCGCGCTTGTCTCCGCCCCCCCTCGTCTCTTTTCACGGGTTCGTCCGACCTGCACGCCAATCACGCTTTTTTTTTTTTTTTTTTTTTTTTGTTTACAACA
>JAQLOL010000016.1:18007829-18017942 GCA_029783665.1 Naso thynnoides | reverse complement strand
AAACTGGTGAATGAACAATGTAATTTTACAAAATTAGACCATTACATTTAAATCATGAACAAACCACTGACAAAAAAGTTCACGGAATTTAACTGAACTGTCCTGCTGTGGCCGAGCCTGAACTCAGGTCTTCCCCCTGGTCAGTGTCGGTTTAAACTGAAATGCACCGAGCGTGAACGCTGCAGAGGCGATGGTCATCAGGTTTTGTGTTTTTTCTCTCGGAAAGACGACTTCCCATCGCCTTTAATTTTGTTCTGGAGCCTGAAGCACGCTCTGCTGCTACACTGGACCCTGGGATTTCTAGTCATTAGCTAATTACTTTGACACACCTGCCACCAACTGGGCAGGGGTATAAATCACAGTCTGTCAAAATGATGGATGGCCTTCAAAGATTTCCGTCATTGTTACTTAAAAAAATAAATAAATAAAAAAAAAAAGACAGTGATGGAAAATATTTTGTTAACACGACCTGTTGAGCCATTGTTGATGCTGTTCTTGTAGGAGACTGCCGAAAATAAAAGGCCGGCTTCTGTGTGATTCTGTGTGAAAGTACTCCTGACCAGTTAGCAGTTCGAGAATTATTATTGACGTGCAAATTAATAACACAAAAAAACGCACTCACGCGGTGTGTAAAGGCCTTTACGCTGAAAATTTCAGTGACCCACTCGCTAACACAGTAATTTTACATTTTTTGCCCCTCACAAACAGGGTGGATGTCCTCTCCAGCAGCTTGACATCAAACCAACAGCACATGGAAACGGAGGAAGCAGGTGATGAAGATGCGGCAGACTCCAGCGATTACGAGGGTAAAGATGGAGGCGAGGCGTTTGACGAAGACGTCGACTGGAACCCCGATCCTGAGCTGCAGTCATCAAAGCTGAGGAGGAAGCGAGAAGGCCGAGCGTCTGTGGTGCCGGGGAGGCTGATGGGGAGTAAAAAGCACTGCAAAGTCTGCGGAGTTTGGTACAAAATTCTGGGCAGCCTGATCAAGCACGCGTGGAGTCACGTGGAGGAGCCGCAGCGTGTTTGTGGAGTGTGCGGAGAGCATTTTGGGTCTGTGGAAGAGTTAAAGGAACATCTTAGAAGTTATCAAAAGACTCATGACTGCTTATACTGTGGGAAGTCCTTCATGACCTTAGCTGGCCTCAGCTCCCACACCACTCTACACACAGGAGACAGGCCGTTTAAATGCGACGTCTGCACCAAAACCTTCGCTCGCATGTCCAGCTTGAGTGTTCACCGTTGGGTCCATGTGGCGGAGAAACCACACAAGTGTGATTTTTGCCCGAAGACATTTGGTCTAATGGCACAGCTCACGGCTCACAGGAAGACGCATGTAAGTAAAGACAGGTACCATTGCAATGTTTGCGGAAAAACTTTGTGCGACCTGCGATCTTTCACCCGCCACAAGGTGACGCACTCGGGGGAGCGACGTTACGGCTGTGAGGTTTGCGGGAAGCGTTTCAAACTGTCCAGCACGTTGAAGGCACATGAGAAGATTCACACGGTCAGAGAGCGGCCATACCTCTGCGACATCTGCTGCAAGACCTTCCACTCAAGCTACAGCTTAACGCATCACATTAAAACACACAGCGACGAGAGGCCGTTCGTCTGCGTCGAATGCGGCAAACGTTTCCTATCCAACGGCATGCTCAAGGCGCACATGTGCGTCCACACCAGCGAGGCGCCGTACGGTTGCTTGCAGTGCGGCCGCCACTTCAAACGCAAGACTCACCTGAACAACCATGTGAGGAGCCACCTGGGCATCAAACTCTTTGTTTGTGCGATTTGTGGGAAAGCGTGTTCGCGCCAGGAACACCTGACAGTCCACATGAGGACCCACAACGGAGAGAGACCGTATCAGTGCACCGTCTGCGACAAAGCCTTCACTCAGAGCCACTGCCTGAAAACGCACATGAAGAGCCACCAGGGCGAAGAGAACACGTTACTGAACGCTTCCTCGTCCTGAAAGGTTCAGTCGACCTGTCCTGTCTGAAACGTGATGACTGAGGTGCTCAAAACTCATCTAGCTTCTGTGATGTCGAACGAAATTTCTCCACAACACTAAGAAAACTAGCATCAGACCTCTGCTCCGATGTGTAAAACTTCTTCAGTCACTCTTTGGCCTTGTTCAGAGTGCAGGCAAATGTGTTTGATTTCTAAAATCGTGTATTTAGGACTGAGTGTCCACGCTGTCATTTGCTAAAGAACAGATTTGTTACATTAAGACATCACCCCTCTGTCCTAGGGCTTGCGGCCTCTAGGCAGTTAACGATTCAGAGCGATTCGATTACAATTCAGGGGCCTACGATTAGACTACAAAATGAATACCGACGCATCAAGATGCATCTTGAGTTGATGCGTCTTGATTTTATCTTAGCGTGACACAGCTGGCATACAGCGAGGCTCTTGTCCGGTTCACTTTGTAGAAGCCAAAGTGCTTTCAAAGGCTAGCTTTAAATTTACTGTATCGATCTTTCAGGATGAGTTACTGTGGTAATGACGTAGCTGTTAGTATTGTGTCTCGTAGTGCCGCTTTACAACATGGAAGTATGACGTATGGAAAGATGGAGGTTCCTCATCTCGCTATTCGAACACTTGGCGCTGTCCGCAAAGCGGCAACCAGTGGGAGCAGGTCATCCTTGAGACATTTGATGATGAAAGCTGACGAGTAGATTTTTTACAGCGTGCTGCGGGACATTTGTCAGGATCTTTGGCTGTCCAGCACCCCGTCTTGTCTGTCAAGACACTTCATTCAGGTAAACAGTATCCGTGGAGTGACACAAAAGGCACTCTCAAATCTGAGTTGAATGAGCGGGGCGTCCGGACTGAAGACGCGTCTGTAGAAATCCGATTGGAATCGCATTTCAAATCACTTTACCATGTGGTTTGGATCTAATTTGCAAAAAAATGTATTTCATGTGGTTTTTGCTGTCCAGACTTAAAATAAAATCAGTCTGGATATGCCAAAAAACCCGGCTTGAACCGGCAGTCTGAACAAGGCCTCTGATCGCAAAGTTGCTGGTTGAAATCTTTTTTCACTTTGTAGAACTTTAGCAGACAACCTTTGAGAACCTTTGCTCCTTTCGTTTAAGTTTACAAACATTTCTCTAGAAAAACTGCACAACCTGCAGAACATGTCCCGCAAACTGTAAGCAAGGACGCACTGTGACTTTCTCCGACTGTGTGGACATCTGATGTTTTTACATCGCAGACGACAAAGAAACACACTTACCTGACTCTCACAGGTAGAAGTGTTTCAGACAGAACCAATAGTCAAATCTTCGCACTGAACAGCAAAGACCGATTCAGCTGACGAGACTGAGTCAACCTGAATGGTTCGAGTTTCGGAAAACTTTGGGTTGGACTGACATTTCTGCTGTGAGCCAATTTTACGGTATTTTTGTGAGACAGCGTCCAAAGTTTTTGCTAGACGTAGTGTAGTTGTGCTGTACATCATGTTGCATTTACTGTTTAAAGCTCATTATTCCAGAACAGCCGGGACGCTGTGTAAAGTCAATGAAACAGGAAGTGACCATTTGCTAATCCTTTACTGAAAACCGCAATTACAAAATATTTGATATTTGACCTCATCAGCTCCATTGATGCTTGTAAATATTTGCTTACTCTTAAGTTGATGCAGCGACATGTTTCAGACACATTGTGACAGGAGCAACTACAGACTGAAAATAGTGGAATGTTCCAAAACACCTGTTTGGAACGTTCCACTGGTAAACAGGCTCGTTCTCAAAAGAGTCGCTAACAAGCGAGGATGGAGAGAGATTCACTTCGTTGTGAACATGATTAAATAAAGGATGTCAGTGCATGAGCTCAGAAACACTGTTTATACAGTTTGTTTGTTTGTTTGTTAGTGATTAACTCTGTTTTTATTGACATTTTACACAGCGACCAAAGGTCTCTGGAATCAGATTGTAAGTTGTTAAACTTTGTTGTGTAGATGGTGAAGATTAAACTTTGTACTACAGATGTATTTCTTGCATCTTCACCTGAGTTCTTGCATTGTTTAGTCAATTTAATGTTTTGGGGGTATTTTTTTTCTCCACATTCCACTTTTTACAGTTTAATCATCTGTTTTTAATGTTGCATTTAGGACAAGATGGGAATTAATCACCCCTCAAACTCTGTAACAACTCATTTATTTTACGCAGTGCATACATTAAGTTTTCAGACAAATTTTTGTGTCAGACTCATTTTGATGGAATCGTTTCTGTTTTTTCCTCATCACCCTCCACACACACTCCACTATGACAAAGCAAGAACAGTTTTCTGGAGTGACTGAAGTTGAACTGGGTCTGTGCTGCCTGTCATCCCTCCCTTCCACCGCTTGAAGTCTGAAACAAAATGCAGAAAATTGAAATAGGTCTGAAAACAGTTTGTATTTACTGTTAATGCTTTGGTACATGTCACATCAGAAAACTTTAAACTCCCGTTTGGTCTTGAATGCAGCATACGGTGCCTTAGAGTGCTTGTTTTTCTCAACAGTTGTTATTCAGCTCTCAACCGCAAATGTTCAGTTTTTACTTTTGACTTTTGCAGCAAAAACAAGAGCAGACTGCTTCCATACTGAACTTCACTGCAAAACTTGAGCCTTGTTTGCTTTGCTACATATATGTGACCAAAATAAACAACAACCTGTGAACCTTTTAACGTGTTTTTTTTGCATAGATTAAAAACATTTCTTTTCTTACATACCTTCGACACGTTGAGATGCATCGTTCAGGGCAGCTCCAACATTTTATGTTCGGCCAGGATTTGCTGGGTTTGCATGTGCACGAGCGTCAGTGCATTGATGATGATGCGCAGGATGGGCGTGGCCTCCTGCTGGCTGTGCACACACACCAGCTCCAGGAAGTACTGTCTATCCGGGAGAGCGAGGAAGACGAACTCTGCAGCCTGACGGAGCATCCAAGGGTGGTGGGGGGCTAACGCTACCTTGTAGGCATCCCTAAAGGAGAAGGTGAAAAGCAGACAGAGAGCAGGCAATCTGGATAAAACAATCACAGTGAATTTTGTTTTATTTGTAATATGAGCCTATCTGATATATCAGTTTGCTGATATTATTGGCCAATACTTGCCCATAGCCGGTATATATGTGTCGCTGTTTATGTTCCATGATGTGCACCCACATTAAAACTGTTGTAAGGCAGAAAAAAACCTCTTGCTGAGCAATTTTATATGTTGTAATTACATAGTTTATCCAGCAGAGGGCAGTCCACTTAACTAATGAGTGAAGTGTTTCCTGTTTGGTGCACCGATGTTTATATATCATTATATGTACATATCTTTTTCACAAGTATTTTAAAAACCGCTAGGGACAGACCAATATGGAATTTTTGGGGCCGATGCCGATACCGATATTATGAAGCAAGAAAAAAAAAATCCCGATGTGGGATATATATGATGATAATGTATAATATCTGCTGAATGTGGTTAACAAACTCTTGTGACAAAGACGTGTGGCAGCAGGATATCTTACATTTTACTAAATATCCTTCCAAACATCAGTGCACTGTACAATAAACCATTAGTAGTTATTTAATAACAAACCAAAATTTTAAATCCCATTTTAAGTCAATGGTCAAAGCATTGTTTCCAGCCCAAAAAAGGGCTGGCATAACAGAAGACAAATGCGCTAATACAGATATATGTTCAGTAGGTCAATATAGGCTGATAATATCAGCCGTGCCCTAACCACATTCTGATGAAACATACATACACCGGAATTTTCTTGCTTCCTAATGTTGGTGTCTGCATCGGCCCCAAAATTCTGCCCAATCAGTTGGGCCTTAATTGAGGTACAGTATTTTTATTTTTATTTTTTAAAAACCTAAGAGATATTTATAGGTGTCTTTAATTCTGGCTAATCCTCCCTCAGGGGCCATTAGCTAAAATGCGAGAAGCTGCTTTTGTCTTCTTCTGTCTGAAAACAGAGATGTGTTGTTTCAAAGGTGAAACTGCCCCTATTACCACTGCAAACTAAGTATGAAGTGTGACAAGAGGATTCTGGAGAGGTTAGCAACAGTCACGAGGAGGCGGGGCTTCACAAACATTCCCTGTCTTGGTGGACACAACAACAGACCTCCTGTTTTTAAGGTCAACATGAACTCAGTCTCGCTGCAGAGTCTAACAGGGCCTGAACAAAATGCATGATATGCTGTTTGTGAGCTGAACAGGATCAGTCAGTGTATTATTGGCTCTAACTAAGAGAAAGTAAACCAAAGTAGTTCCAATTCTGTTGTCTGACAGTGTGACTGGACCTTGAACACACCACAGTCTCTCAGCGATGCTGTTACCTGCTCAGCTCTCCTGGTGTTTTGTATCGTCCCTCTGCGTCCGGTCCTTCAGCCAAACCCTCCAACATCAGCTTCAGCCACAGTAGAGATCGATGCAGCCGCAGCAGAGTCCTGCAGCCTGAATCTGTGCGACTGGAGAAGTCGACCATGCCTGCTTGAAGCTCCGCCTTCACCATAGATTGAACTGAACGATACGCCTCGAGTGGGAAATAAAGAATTTTAGATAACTGAATGTCATCAAGCCCAGTTTTTGTGACACTCTTTTCCGCCTACCCCATCTTTCAGTCCATATGATGCTGGAGTTTGGTGTTTCCCATGAGCCTCCACACTGTGTTTCAGTGACAGCTCTCGTATCAATATGATCTTTTCGTTCACCTTCTGAGAAAAGAGACTGACCATCGTCCCGAGAGACTTCATGAAACTGAATAAAGGGAAAGAAGAGAACCGACTATGAGAGTTATCTCTTCACGGATAAGTGTGTCAGCATTCCTGTAGGCCTACTTCTGTTGAGACAACCATGTTACGCAGCAGTTATGGAAAAAGCTTTTCACTTTGTCGTAAAGAGTTAGATATTCAGTTTGTTACCAGTCCCCCATATCTGTGCAGTAAATATGAAGCTACAGCCAAGAGCTGGTAAACTTAGCATAACTGGAAAAGGGGTCAACAGCTAGCCAGGCTCTGACCAATGGTAGGAAATTCAACCACTAAAGACCCCAAAAGCTTCCACAAAATGACAAAAACCTGCATGTAAATCATGGTTTTATGGGAGATTGTGTACTGTACTGTTTGCTCTAAGCAGCTGCTAGGCAACCAGCAAAGACTCCAGGAAGTAACTGGTCTGGAAATAGTTCCAGTCAAGAGATGAAATGTTGGTGTCACACTTTTGACTTTATGTCAGGACAAATGGTGGATTCGACAGAGCCAGATTAGCTGTTCCCCAAATTTCATGTCTTTATGCTAAGCTAGGCTAACTAGCTGATGGCAGTTGCTTCAAACTCAGCTTCGTGTGTTTGTGTGTGTGTGTACTTGAGCAGTTGATCCCAGCTCTGTAGGTACGGCTCCAGCAGGACGTCGTCAGCTTCTGCCAGACTGGATTTTAAATATTGGAGCAGACGCCAGGCCTGAAACGATTGGCCAGGACACTCGTGGAGGACAGGCACAACTCCATCAGGCTCTGCCCAGTCCCAAGGGGCCAAGGGAGGCTCAGGCTAAAAGGGAAAAAACTCTTGTAAATAGCTTTTTAACTATTATATCTGTTTATATTTCTGTGTGTGTGTTTGTGCGTTAGTCCTACTGTTTGGTGGTAAACACTCAAACATGGCTGCAAGACGCTGCCACAGTCTCTGACTCCACCCGAAGCTGCGGACAGAAAAAAAACCCAGTAAAGATGTAAACACAAATGTTCCTCATCACTGTGAGCAGAGCCAGCTAGCTTCACGGCTAACAGAGCTAACTATCAGCTACAGGAAATTCTGGCAACAAGCACCCCATAAAATATGAACCAGTTTCATCAAACTATTATATTTGTTGTAATCTGTGAGGCGGAGTGTCGTAAAGTGTCAGAAACTGTTATTGCTATAGGTGATGATCTAGGCACAAGGAACTGACGCAGGAACACTGTTCAACATGATACGATTCAGAGTATCGTCAAAATTATTTTGAAGCAATTTTAGGGTTGAATAGTTTTATAATGTTGATTCAATCCACCCACTTTTAATTTTGCAATTAGGATTTTAAATTAAATGTCTTTCTCAGTTTTGCTTCCCTCAGAAATATTCAAAACCATCAATAAGTACTACATGGATTCACCACTAGGGGGTACATGTAAACATTCCCCAACTAACAGTATGAATAAAACAGTGTCATGAAAACACGTTGAGCCAATGAGTGAGACACAGGAAGAGAGGTGGAGCCAACATAGCTGACATGTAGTCACACTTGACAGTGATGGAGGAAACTCACGTAACCAGAAGGAGCTGATGAAGAGGAGCAGAGCCAACATGGCCGTAAGCAGCAGGTGGCGAATCAGTTTTGTCCGTCGAAGGAAAACCATGGTGACCATGACACACACACAAACACACATGCACACTTAACTAGTCAAAACATCCACACATTTTGAGGCCGTCACTCGACATCACATGCTCTCTCTCACTGTAGTTAACGGGCGTTTGTTCGCCCACTCCCACAGGCACAGGCCAAACACACAGCTCAGGAAGACTTCTGAACTTGAACTTCGTCCTGCAGGACTTTATCTCAGCCCGTTTTATCTCTCTCTCACACACACACACACATACTGGAATACCTGAAGCCAGCAGCTGGGAGAACCCAATTTGGGCAAGGGGGAGGAGCCTGAGAGGAACTGAGCTTATGTCGCATAAATGAAAGTTAAAGGTCACAGCGTCATAAAAGACACAAGTCCATGAACAAGTCCAGTGTCTGAGGTTAGTTCACTGTCTGTATTTTAAGCAGGACAGTCCAGTGTCTGTGGTTAGTTCACTGTCTGTATTTAAAGCAGGACAGTCCAGTGTCTGAGGTTAGTTCACTGTCTGTATTTAAAGCAGGACAGTCCAGTGTCTGTGGTTAGTTCACTGTCTGGAACAACAGCAGGACAGTCCAGTGTCTGAGGTTAGTTCACTGTCTGTAATAACAGGTGGTTCATGAATGACACAAAGTCGTGAAAACTGGACAGAAAAATATTTATTACCTCAACATTAACAAAGTTTTTGAAAGACAAATGATTGATTCACTTTCTCATCAAAAAGTCCAACATATCTGATTGATTGATTGATTGACTGACTGATGTCTTTGGTGTGTAAGTCAGTGTGAGTTGTGCAAACATATAGTATTTGTGCATTTGTGTACTTGTGCTTATTTTAAGTGTGAAGCTCTTAAAGCTCTTAAGGGCAAGAAAAAAGGTTTTTCTCATCAGGTCAAGAATTATGGCTTTTTGAGGTGGAATAAATGGATCCTAGACATCCTTGACAAAAACATTTCCAACTCAACCTTTATCACTATACCAGTGGGGCAGTTTAGGTAAAGGTAAGCTAAAATAAGGGTTTATTAATGGACAGTGTGGTTATTGTAAGAGGGAATGAAGGTGTGATGAATAACATTTAAAAAAGGGTTTTGGTATTTTTTTTAAAGTAAGGAGTTAAGTATTTCTTAAAGCAAAGATTCAGGCAAACTTGAACCTTAGAGAAATTCAAGGGCTTGAGATGAGAGAAATAAAGACTTTTCTTCATACCGTGGAAAAAAGACAAGTGAATTTCGGGGGCACTTTAATTCAAGATAGTGTAAAAATAAGTTCAAGTTCAGGGATTCAGACAGAATACACAATTGTGATGGGAGATTTTAGTTGGTGCTGGACATCTCAGCTCTTCAGAATTGTGTCTGGAGGAACATGGACATTACTCTGTGATAAGCATTTCCACCTTAAAAGTCAGTAGGAATAATTAAGTTCATATTCTCTATGTTTGAACACTTTATGAACTAAGTGACAGAGTTGTTCATGTTTTCATCAGGGATGTTTTCGAGGAGTTTTCAGTTGTTCGTATGTGCATGTGTGTTCTTGTGCATCTACCTTTGTGAGGACCAATGTGAGGTCAGATTATAAGTGAGGACATGTTGGCTGTTTTTTTTTCCAAAGACTCTTTGAGGGTTTTTTAAGGTTTGGTGTCTGTCCAGATGACCAAACTGTGTCACACACACCTAAGAGAGTCAACACATAGGTTGTTTCTTTTCTTTAACCCTGGCTGCAGTGTTATCGTATTCGGCAACTATGACGTTTTTACTTCATCCA
>JAQLOL010000016.1:17965504-17980181 GCA_029783665.1 Naso thynnoides | reverse complement strand
CGTTTCTCAATGGAGAGTGGCCAGACGCTTCTCACAAAGTGAAACGATGTGGAAGCGGATGGTTAACCAGGCTACCTTCTTGCTAGATCTTAAACAAATAAGCTGATGATGTAATTGGTTGACTGATTTAAAATTAATCAGCAACTGTTTTGATAATCAACTAATTGTCGGTCATTGGTATTTTATAAGCAAACATTCCAAACATTTCAAATCTCCAGCTTTTCAGACAAAAGAAAAAAACCTTATTTTTTGAACTTTTGCCTGATAAATTAATCATTTTTCTAGACAAAACGATGAATTTCATTGAGAAATTAACCAACAGATTAATCAAAAAATGAAAATATATCATTAGTTGGGGCTGTTAATTTGCACACTTTTTTTCTTGCAGTATTGGAGGTCACTTTGTCAGTCGTGGGACTCGTGTTTTGGTCAACATGTGGTCGATTCATCACAACCCTGAGCACTGGGACAAACCTGACCTGTTCAATCCAGGTAAAATACACACAACATAAAGAAAGATACAGCTTGTCAGAAAAACCTGAAATCTAAAAAGCATCTGAACTCACCACCTTCCTGTGTTCCTGCCTTCCCAGATCGTTTCCTTGACAAGCAGGGCCAGCGGGTCACTCCCTCATGCTTCCTGCCATTTGGGGCGGGACCTCGGGTCTGCGTTGGCGAATCATTGGCCAGGCTGGAGCTCTTTCTTTTCTTGTCATCTCTGCTTCAGCGAATGAGTTTCAAGCTGCCGCACGGGGCTTCACTGCCCGATCTGCAGGGGCGGCTGGGTGTGGTCTTACAGCCATTACCTTATAAGGTCAATGTCACTCCCAGGGCGGGGTGGGAGTGTGGGGCAAAATGATAGGAGGGGCGGGTATTAGAGAGGCTGAATGAATAGAAAATGGAAAGCGAAAATTTGTTGCCTCACTAAAATTTTACGCAAATTAACATACAAAATGATTGCATAAAAATTTAAAAATATGTTCAGATTAAAATAAACGTGATGGCCTTATATCCCTCCTGGTCTGTCACAAAAATGGTGAATTAAAATAAACATGCAGTTAGCTAGCAGCTCCATATACAAGCCTTTTCCAAACAAATATAACCAAAACTGGTTCTTACAACTATGAAAGTATCAGAAATAGCCTTTAAGATGAGTAAAAAACTTCCTTAAAGAATTTCTCAAAGCAAAGCTGATAACTGTAAATAATTTAGTTACGAGTAGTAAACAAAGTTAGCATTGATTATAAAAAGAAACTAGAGGATATACAGGAAACAGATTGTTAATTAGCAGTGCTGAAGCTTGTAGACATGAACTTTTGCTTGCAAACTTATTTTGCCTGAGATAACACAAACAAACACATTGTGACTATCAAATAATTGATCACAGTAAAAACCTAATGCTACAGTAACCTGTAACTGCATTTGAACTCCACCCCTGCAGCTCCAGGCTAATGCTGTGCTATCTTATTTTAGAGCACGATAAACTTTGGGTCTCTAATATTTAAGCCTTTTACGACAAAAAAAAAAAAAAGTTCTTAATAAATAAAAGATAGTCAACTTCACATGATGACTGTTTTTCCCTCCTGCTTTTGCAGTAATAAACGTTTGGCATTATTCCTGTTTTAAGTCAATAAATATGGGTCGTATCCAGCATGTAGATGGTGTTTTTTCACTAGAAGTATTGATTCAACGTGGCTCTGATGTACAGGTATGAACAGAGACACAGAGGTGGTCAATTTGACAGTTTTATTCAGTATATCTTCACACACTTTTAGAACAGGCTGGTTTAGTTAGGTCACACACATACATCCACACATACATACTCACTATTTATTTAGTAATACTAATAATCAGCATTGTTATTATCATAATATCAAGGGACTTTAAAGACTGTTCCCTTCTGTTCATCCTTCGACTGCTCTGACAGAAACCTCATGCAAACAGGAAGGACAGAAGAGAAGAGATGACAAGATAAAAACATTCATTTAACAGAGGGAGGAGCTCCTACAATAGAAGGAACATTCAGACATTTTAGTAAATTAAATAACTTTGTCAAACATCACAGGTGAAGCTGCTCAGCATGTGATGAGTGGAGGCTGCTCCAAACATTTAATGAGGCCAAAATCCAGAATTGTCTAAAACTTTGACTGGATTCACATTTCAATCAGATTTTTTTTTCTTTCTTCAACCCATAGTAGACTGTGTACATTGGTGGGAACTATCTTTGTTTGGTTGTCAGTCATTTTCATTTAGCTTGTCGTCAGCTTTGTCTCACATTTTGTTTAGGAACTTTTTTTGTGGCAAAAGTGCCCAAAGAATTCTTCAACCTTTAAAACTCCCAAAGTTTAAAGATTACAAAACATCAAGTATATCCTTTAACCATTTGAACTGGATTAAATTTTTGTTAAGCTCAGATCTGAACCAGTAATGTGAATCCAGTCAGAGTGGAACTCTTCCTTTCGAGAGGACTAATTTTGAGTGTTTTCGTCCACGAAAATGTGATGAAAAACTTGCCTTGGTTTAACTAAAAAGACTTTCAACAAAAACTGTTAAAAGACAGAATATCCAAACATTAGACCGGCCCTAACATCAGCCTCATGCATCGGGAGCTCATCCAAGCTTCTGTTTGTCCATTGACCTCACAGCACCAGCAGCACTGACATCTTAAGTTGCTTTTCCATTACATGGGACCAGCTCAACTCTACTCTACTCACTGTTTTTGGTTTTCCATTATGTAAAAAGTGCCTGGTACCAATAACGTTGGTACCTACTCTGTCGAGGTTCCCAAAAAAGCTAAGCAGGTAATAAAAGGTAATGCGAAACACTGCAGAACACTGATTGGTCAGAGAGAGCTAAGCCCAGACCAATCAGGAGACAGAACTGTCATGGGTACTATCTCGTAATGAAAAACGACCTCCAGAAAAGTATCCGATATCACAGGTGGGTCGAGTAGAGCTGGTACCATGTAATGAAAAAACGATTTTACAGTGTCAGAAATTGAACTCCCAACCCAACCATGATGTATCCACTTAGCTACACTGAAGGATGATGCCATAATTCTTCTGGTAAATCTGTTTTTGAAATGGCTTTTACCAAAACAACATCAACAACACCAGCATCCCCATCCAAACAGCGTCAACGCTCTTCTGATACTGTGAGGAAATTTGGATAAAGTCAATAAATTCAATAGAAGGCAGATGACCCACCAAAACCGGCTTTGAGGCTGATCTCAGAGCCACAGACAGAATTTCGACAACATATTTCCAGTCACTCTGTTTGAAAGTCCACACCTACACATAGGGTGGACAGCTCTATCTAATGCAATAAAGTAGTAACAGTTGTCAAGTAGAAATGGCACTCTGTAACCATGGAGATATATAACCTTGTTAGTTCAGGTAAACAAAAAAACACCATGAATCACGACATTAACAGCTCGGTATCACCCTTGAGTTTTCTTGAGGAGGTCCTTCAGCCTCTAACTCTGAAACCTCGGTCCAATGGCGCAACTTTGGCCTGGAATCAGTTGAACCAGGTGTCGTTTTAGACCAAAGTGTGAGACACATGAAAGACGCCATCAGAGAATCTGCTCAAGCTCTCTCATTTCCACATCTGCTCAAAACTCTGTCCATTATCTTTACCTTTAGTCACAAAAGTTTAAAAAATGAAAGATTGGATCACTGATTCCAATCTAGTGCACACTGGTTCCAATCTGACTGTGAAGATGTGTAACAGTCCAGAAAACATTCAGTGGTCAGTCAGAGTTTGACATGGAAACCGTCGCTCTGGTGCTCACTGTAGTAAATCCACGTCTTTTCGTGGCAGGACACTGCTTTTGTCATAATCAGGTCCGACACAGCTTTGTCCATGATGGGTATCCGTATGAGAACTTCTGTCAACAAATTTATCGTCCTTTGCAACAACTAAGTAGCAAAGTATGTGAAGTCCCTGTTGTAATGCAGCATGGAAACAGGGTTCAAAGATCAGTCAACAAGACTAAAGTCTTTCCATCGTTACACAGGAACCCGAAAGCATCACTGTCCTCCAAGATTATATTTCCTCAAGCCTCCATGTCTTCACTTTCAAAGAACACATTTGAACATTTCCATTTAGAAGAGTTTTGTTCCAGAACAATCTGATGTCACTGCTCACGAGAGCTTGACCTAATGTCTTATTTTTACATTCTAACATTCTTTTGAAGGTTTCTAATAGAGCTTTGCGTGTGTGCCGTCATATTTTATGAATCATCACCATAAAAAATAATTTTAAAATACAAACAAAATCCTGCATTTGAAAAAGTGATTCATGGGATAATTAGTCTTTTTTCCAATCATCTTGCTTTCATGACTATAACTTGTCAGTTTTCTCAATAAACTGTAAACACACATCAATACATAAAAGTGTACTTGTATGTAGGTATTTAGAGCTCCGTGACTGCCACCTTTCTTTATTTAAAGTCACCACTCTGTAATCTCACTCAATGTCCAGCGAGCAGCGCTATCTGATTGATGTCAAGTCACGAGTAACAGCCTATCAGCACAGAATTGAGCAGTGTTGAAAGTAAGGCAGAAGATCAAGCTGAAGGTGCAAAAAACATCACAATCCTCTATACTGCAATGTAATGATCTATTGAAGGTTGATTTAGAATTCCAAGGTCAGTGTTACGAAATTCAAAATATTCGGTTCAGCCGAACTGCAACTTCTTTTTCTCATTGGCTGGAGGTCAAACTTTCCCTCTGGTCTCTTTATCAGCTTACATAACAGCAAAAAAAAAACAAGTGCACTTTGTGGGCGCAGGTGTAAGAAAATGTAACAGAGGTATCAAACTTTTATACTCCAGCCGACGTCGATGTTTATAAAACATCCTGCTACAAGAATATGGTGTATTTGTTGATGAAACAAGATTTTGGAAAAGTGGTTGATGGAATTAATTTAAATCTGTTCACATTACAGTACAACAAAAATTCTCTCTGTTTTGCTAAACAAACATAACAAGGTGGCCAAGGTGATAAATTTGCTTTAATTTTGTTCATTTTGAATTGATGTTTCTACACTGACAGTTAAAAAGTTTAACAAATGTGTGATGGCATTCCTTTGTGAACTGTAGCAGCTCTAACTCATTACACTGATGACGTTGGATGAAAATCTCACATCTCAATGAGAGGGTTTCAGAAGAAGTTTTCATCAGTCAAAACGTATAAAGAATGCCCAAACTGGTGTAGACGTCATAATTTAGTCCAACTTAAAACATTTTAGTCACCTTAACTGGAGTAAAGATCCAATGTAAAAGATGAACTTTTCATTCATTTATTTTCATCTCAAAAATGGGGTGCGTCCTATATACTCGAGTGACCAAATATACAGGTATAAAATGCAGAGAGAGGTATTTTATTGTGTTACAGTATTTGACCCAAAAGATGACGCTATAATCGAGCTAAAGTTTTGTCAGGGGCAAACGCTGTCATGTCTGCCAGTGCAGCCACCACTGTCACAGTCACAGCTATCAATGTTACCACAGGCTGAGCCAAAAGAACGTAGCGGTAGCTAGCAGGATTGCAAACTTGGCATGGCTACAACAGACAGTACTGGAAAGAGCTACACAGCTGCACAGAAACTGCACATTATGTATTTTACAAAACACGAAGAAAAAAGTTGTTTGGATCGACTTCGAACTGGTAAGTCAGATGAGGGAGGCAATGTCTTTTTTAAACGGTGCACCCAGCCAAACCTAAGAGCCAAGACATTAGAATTTGTGTGTGTTTTGAATGTGTTTCCAAAGAACTGAAATAGTGTTGTAATAACTTGAGTACACGCTATTATTAAGAAGCTGTAGAAAACTTTTTTCCCTCTGGGAGACACCCAAAAACATACTGCTTCTTATACACTGGTGCAATTTATGTTCCAGATTTAAGGTTGGGGTTTTTTTTTTTTGTTTGTTTGTTTTTTTTTTAACAGATTTTACCCCCAAACCAATAATAACATTATATTGCTTTGCTATCTATTCTCTCTGAAGCAGTAGTTTTGCTTTGTTTTGTTTTTTTTGGGGGTGGGGTGGGGATGGTATTCATATAGACTTCTCCTGGTAAAGATATTGCGTTTTAATTATTTTAGACTCTGAAGTGATTTTTAATACATCAGCATGTGTAACACAAACGCTGAGAACTCTCTTTCAGTGACAACATTGACAACCTTAAATTCAAGAAATGCCTCAGAGTTTAAACTGGGACTGAACATAGGTTGTGTGGTGTCGTATTGTTGTATCTGACCTCAAATTCAGAGCAACAGACAAAGATGGCAATGATGACGTGTTCTCTTGTCTGCTCTGTTTGGTGCTTTGTTTCCATCTAAGAGTGCCCATTGTTTATTCCTGTTTATGCAAAAGCTTTTCTCTTCCGTAAGGCTGACGCACAAAAAACCAACTGATCTGTCAGCTCTGAAAACTTCCATTCAGGATCAACACATCATGAACACATCAAATCTGAAAACCTAGCTTTTCCTATTTGATAACTCCCCACCCAATTCTGTTCTCCATACAGACTTCTTCCTCAAAACATCCCCACTCGTGAATGAATCAGTCGTCCCTCTGTCAGTCAGGCTGAATCAGCCTCCTACATTAGCCTCTGTTCCTTTCCAAAAAAGTCTGTTTGTTCCCGGCACGTTTCCAAATCTCCTTCAATGTTAAACGTTCAACTATTTAAAGTTGCTCTTTTGTTGCTGGTGACAGACAGCCGAAAGAAAGATGTCATTTCTGACAGGGGCATAATGATGACGGAAGGAATCAAAGGGAAAGATGTCTTTGTTTACGACTTGCGAGTGCAAACGTTCATTGCGTCACTCAAGACAGCTGTATAATTGCAAAATTTGTTGTTAGAATGGACTGTGGATGGACATCTACTATATCTATTAAATGTACTTTTTTATTACCTTAAACAGTGCTTGATTGATGTGAAGCATCCATGTTTGTTTGTTATTTCAGACAATTGGTCACATCAGGTGCAAAGACTTTTTTGAAAAATCTGAGTCTCCCAAATGTGGGCATGACTTGGATGGTAATGTAAATGCTATTTACAAGTCGATAAACTGGATAATTTTCGTCATCCATATGACATGAACACTGCAATAGCTTTGTGGATATGTAAATATATTTCTATTCAAGAGAACTGAACAGGCCATTTGTGTCTCATTGTAATTGGAAAATAATGACTTTACTGACTTTGCGCTTATAAAATGCAGCTTGTTACCAAGCTAGCTGTAGGAACCATTCAGCAAACCACCATTGTTCAAATTGTAAAAATCTGACTGGATTATTATCCAGCAGGTGGAAAGTAGCCATTGCATGTTAACATTGACATCCATTCTCTGGCAAAATAGACATGCTGGCTAGTTGGCATGCTTATGATTACTGCTATTTTTTTGCGTAAACTGTTAGACTTCTTTTGGATCACAATGGGGAGCAATTGTCCTTTTATTTCTCGACATTTTATAATTGCTGATGAAAATTCTCTGCAGTGGTAATTCAGTTTATCAACCCTGGATGATATCTGGTTCACCAAGCAGAAACTTATGAATTATCGCTGACAACAACTCTAACTCACAGTTGAAAAATCCATGATGAAATGACCTAATGCCTCCTGATGAATCTCTTCCCATTAAATACCCAACACTGATGCTGGTCTGACTAACAGATACTGAACACAATAATGTGACGTAACTCATTCATAGCCACAGACATCTGTGTTCAAAACCTCCCTGGTCACAAAACAATCTCAATTAAGAGTGGATGTCAACATTTATTTCTTATCTATCCCTTGTCTGGGTGACTAATGGTTTGATCAGCCCACTTCAATCAATCACACTGTTTCCATGACAACAACAACTTTCCCAGTATCGTCAGACATTGGTGTGGTGGTGGAGGCGGGGTTACAAAGTGTAAGTCCTTCTCCTGTGGTTATCTGACCTCTAGCAGGGCAGTCCACACTGTCATGAAGATCAGTGTTTCCAACTCCTTTTTTATCCCTTTCACCTCCTCCCCCTCTCCTGTTATCCTCCTTAATTTTACCCTCTTCCTCTTCCTCCTCCTCCTCCTCCTCCTCCTCCTCCTCCACCCGACACCTGCACACCTCGATCCCAGAGTCACCGGTAAGTCTCCGATGTCTATACTGGCTCTCATCAGCTCCCATGTCATCGTATTCGTCATCGTAATTGTTTTCCTCCCCCTGCTCCTCCTCTTCATCCTCCCAGCTGGGAGGCCCTGGTTCAAAAATATCCACGCAAGGGGAGAAGAGAGTCTGTTTAGGGGGGGACTGAGTAGCACGAGGTGAGGGGGAGAGGGAGGAAGCATGGCCAGAGGAAGAGCCACCTTTGTTGGATTGGTGCACAGCAGTGAGGGGGTCCAGAAGTAATGCTGGGGCTGGGAGTGAGATAGAAGACACAGCTGGAGGGGAGAGGAGGGAAGAAGGAGAAGGAAGGGATTGGGGTGAGGATGGGGAGATGGCTGTAGTGGGAGACTGAGAGAGAGCCAAAGAAGATTCAGACTCTATGGTTATGGCTGGGCAGGAGGAAGAGGAGGCTGCGGGTGTTGGGAGGTTGAGCACTGGGGCAGGAGCAGACAGAACACCTGATCTAGAGCCAACATTAGAAAATGATTCAGAATCAGAACTAAAGCCATCTTGGACATTTGATGGTAAGACGTCTGACTCTATGGATGGAGACAAGGCCAGAGAGGATTCTGAATCGGCTAGCACTGCAGCTGGATCTAGATGAGATACGAAAACAGCAATGCTCCCTGTGTGTTGGAGCAAGCCTGATCCTAGGCTGGTAGGGCTCAGGGCTAGACTTGAAACGGGTGACAATTCTGGAATCTGGCAAAGGGCTAATGTAGGTGAAGTGGGTGCAGCATCTGTGGCCACAGTATTGTCTGGGTGTGCTGGTTTTGCAGGAATTAGAATATTATTAGGCGCACAGTCTGGGACTATGCTAGATTGTGGATTTGGCACTAAGGTGAAGTTTGTAGGTACCAGGATTGAAGCTTGGGTGAGTTCTAAAGGTATTTGGCTTGGAGGTTGGGTAGGGTTGGTAGGTACTGGTGCTGGAGTTTGGGTAAGGTTTGTAGTAAGTGGAAGTGAAGCTTGTGTAAGTTTTGAAGGTTATGTCATTGGAGCTCGTGTAAAGTTTGACGATACTGGGGCTTGTGGGGAGTTTGAAGGTGCCTGGATTGGCACAAGACTAGGATTTGGGTCAGGGGTTGAGAGACCAGCAGATCCTGATATCAGGGCCAAAGTACTATCACCATCTGGGGACAACACTGAGGTTGGTCGACCAGAAACAGCTGTATCAAAAGTTCTTGTCAGATTAGGAGATTGGTTGGTTGTAGGACTGTCAGGATCGCTAATTGTTGGAGTAGAAGGGCCTGATATTGATGTGATTTTGGGGGCAGGGGTAGTTTCAGGGGTGTCTGCTTGCCCCTCAGTGTCTGTTATTTGGACAGAAGGGAGTTTCATGTCAACACTTGGACTAGAGAGTGGACTTAAGCTACAGGTTCCGACTATTGGGGCACAGGGTGCAGGGTCAAGTTGTTGCTTTATGGGAGATGTAGTTATGACAGGAAGAGCCACCTCAGAACCAGGAGAGGGCAGAAGGTGAGGGGAGACCGCCTCGCTAACAACCGCTATAGAAACAATCTGTTTGGGAGCTGACGACTCCGTCGAACTGGGTTCCTTTGTAGCACCACCTGCAGCATCTTCATCACTGATGTCAACGGCAACTGTGGCAACCATCCTCTCAGAAACAATTCGTGGCTCATTTACCTCCAAACAGGCTGCTGCGGCAGAGATGGTCTCCATGGTGACATCAACGGTGAGGGGTGCGGCCTCGCTGGGTGTGGTGGCGTGGCTTGTGTCAGTCTCGTATGTTACAGGTGCTGAGAGGGAAGAACTACATGGAGAGGAGGGGCAGCAGGAGTCACAGGAACAACTGGAGCTGCAGGAAAGATACAAACTTATTATTCATCTAAATTTGAAAACGTGAGCAGCATGAGGCAGGAGTCTTGCGCCTTTACTGTGCTTTACTGCTTTGTATAAAAGCTATAATGATGGAAGGGGGAGGTCACTGTTGTACCGGCAAGTGAGGCAGAAACAGCGCGAATCTACTGTACATCAGTGTACAAAGCTGATTCAGGATGTTGGCACAGGGATACAATGTCATGACAATGAATTAAGGGGAGGACCCAGTAGTAGACACTTTAAAGCTAACTGCAGCTAACAGCGGTGGTATAGTATTCTAGTACTCCAATAGTGTATTCAGAGAATTCCCATAAGTGTTATAAGTTTTTCTAGCAATGCCATCAGTATTTCCTCAACAGTTAACATTATTTCCACTGCTTCCCTGTAGTTATTTGTGGTTTTAGTAGCATTACCAACAGAACACAGAGTAGTTTTAGCAGTGTTGTTACCTGTTGTCTGAGCTGAGGGAGGACGGACCATCACTGAGCGGCCTATGCAGCAGTGGGCCATGCTGCGTGTGCAGGTGGGGGTCAGCAGTGCGGGGTGGTTGTGGATAGCGGGGGGTGGTGAACACTGAGCTGTAAGGTGGAGGAGGGGTAGAGGGTTGGGCCGCCACCTCCTCATAGGATGGCAGCTTTAAAGACGCCAGGAAACCTAAAAACAAAGTAGTAGATAAAGTTGGAGCAAAGTAGGTGCTACATGCTAGTTTTGAACTCTGCATAGCAGATTTTTGAAGTTTATATGTTGAACATGTTAGCAAACAAATCCGGCAGTCATAGAGCAACATGATCATTTAAGCTGCAGATTCAGCTAATTCGTTAAAGGTCAATCCTGACCAGAGACACCAACAAACTGCAGTAACATTGCTTTCTGATACTTTGTAATTACAACCTACTTCTTTCAGAATTTTTGCTTTTATAGGATTTTGGTAGTGTCATTTTGTTCTTTACATATTCTCAGATGATCTGGATAATTACCCCTTAAGGCTGAAGCCAAACTGTGTATTCCCATGGACTGTATTATGTGGACATTGTTTTTAATGTGTGCACAAGAAAAATCTATATTGACAAGGCTGAAGATGGCGTTAAAAA
Organism: Naso thynnoides; assembly: GCA_029783665.1. Classification (NCBI taxonomy): domain Eukaryota; kingdom Metazoa; phylum Chordata; class Actinopteri; order Acanthuriformes; family Acanthuridae; genus Naso; species Naso thynnoides. The sequence continues at coordinate 17,969,092 of JAQLOL010000016.1, read as the reverse complement.
TCAGTAAATAATGTGTTAACCTTTTGTATGATGTGATGGTCATAAAGAAGTTCTATCTCTGAAAATCAGTAGAATTCCCCTTTAAGGCAAACTCCACTAGCCTCCCAGCAGTAAATTTCCACTGAGTTGTCACGGCGACAGATTAAAAAGTGGCACATCACTTGACAGCCTAGCATCAATCACTCTCTCTCTCTCTCTCTCTCTCTCACACACACACACAGAAAGCAAAGCAAAACAAGAATGACTTTATTGTCTTAGCGCTGGGAGTTGTATTAAAAAGCCGCTCTCATACAGACAGGCACAGACGATCAGAGAGACAGGCAGGCAGACAGGCAGTAGCGAGTCTTACTGAGGTCCAGCATGGAGGATGAGTAGGAGTTTGCCCCATGGTAGGCCAGTAGGCTGATCTCTCTCTGTCTCTGCTGCTGTTGAACTCTCATTTTGGCTCGGCGGTGTCGGTAAGCACAGCAACAGCTGAAGAGGATGAGGACAGTCCACAGCAGCCAGAACCCTGAACACAAAAAATTATTTTTAAGACAAAACCACGGTTTCATGGTTGTGTTTAGGCAACTAAGAGCACTTGGTTAATGTTCAGGAAAGATGGTGGTCTTGGTTAAATATTGAAAAAGTCAAAAACTGAGGTGACAAAAGACTTAAATGACTTAAAATTTGTGCAAATTGGTTGCTAAGAAACATCTGCAGGGCCATCCCATCAAAAGTAAGCAACTACGTAAACAAGAAGTCAATGTGACATTACAAGGGGTAGTTGATTACAAAGAATAATTTTAGAAGACCAAAAGATACAACTCAGTCAACCCTTTATGCAATTAATATTAACTTTGTTTTGTTTACATGTGTAGAGAAAAAATAATCTTGAAAGTCTGCAGGATTCATGTAGTTTTTAAAGAATTGTAAACTAAACTATTTAACATAACTTAACACTCTATGAATACAGTCTCTTGTTAACAGTGCTGACAGATTCTTCCAGTACAAAGGAGGTTTAAAACCAACTTACACCAGAGTTCGTAGTAGTAGGTGCAGCAGCCGGTCTCTCCGCAGCAGTGTCCTGTCTCACACAGGTATCCTCCATTAGTATTGGTCCCAGGGCAGTACCGCGGTCTCCCCAGCAGGGGCAGGCTGCCACCGGAGTGGTACTCCATCACACCCCTGCTCTGCCTGGACCTAGCCCTGCGCCACCGCTGCCTGCTCACCGCTAGCAACTAGCAGCTAGCAAGCTGTTAGCTGCCAAACAGGAAACTAAGATAAGAGTCCAACTACATTTTTAGGTGATTTTTTTTCCCAACTAAATTTAATTTTAAAGCGGGCAGGTGTTTGGTTTTGATTGAACTGCTGTGTTCACTGTTAGCTGCTAACTGCACGGAGCTTCAAAGTGATCTACATTTTCAGAGAAGCTGAAGTGTTTGCTTTGTTTGCAGAGTAGCTGAGAAGGTTTCACAGCAAAGCAGCTGCTAGTCTGGTAGTTTCAAAGTCATTCTTCAGCTCATCACTAAGCAAGATTACATCGAGGAATGTACGATTTAGGGCTCTCACGTCTGAAGCAGTATGCCCCAAAAAGCACCTGCAACTGTCAAGCTAATGGGCTAAGGCTGTCCTTCCAGGTTTGTTAGCACCAATATATGCTGGTACACATTTCAAAGCGTCTTTAAAGCTGCTGCGTAGGTTAGCTGACCTGCTTCAGAGGTCCCCTCTTTGATCAAAACCACTCTAATGTTCAAACACACTTCTGTGAGCAAACACAGGTATTAAAACTGACTGTGCAACCTTATACTGTGAGTACTGCAGCTGTAGTAGTGTACTGGCTGCTGGAGCGAGACGGGATGACGGCCAATAGGAGGTCCTGAACTGGAAAGAGAGAGAGAGAGAGAGAGAGAGAGAGAGAGGAGACAATACTTCATTGATGAACAGCACAACAGTATGTCACACACACAAAATCTTGTACAATTGCCTTTGTGGGGACCCAACATAGACATAACGCACTCCATAGCCCCTACCCTAACCTAACCTAACCTTAACCATAGCCTAATACTAATATCAACACTAACTCCCAAACCAAGTCTTCGCCCTTAAATGGCCATTAAACAACATTTTGGTCCCTACAAAGCTGTTGGACCCCACAAGTGGATTGGGCATCCCATTTGTGGACCCCACAAATATAGGGAAACAAACACACACACGCAGCTGAGATGTCCACTACTACAGGCCTATTTGATATTCATCACTGCAGCAGCTCAAACGACAAGCTGACACAATGCCCCCTCTCTCTCCTTGTCTCAAACACACACACACACACACGTTTGTACTGACATAATGCATTCTCAAGCCCCTAATGTAAAAGAATTCATTCTGATTTTCACATGTTCATATGTATATTGAAAATAATGGTTTCTTCTTCAGTCTTTTTTCTAAAGCAATCTCACTGTCCGTGGAAACACAAAGAGGAAATTTGATGTTAAAGGATCTTTTAATTCATTTATTTTAACTTTTGAGATGGTTCAAAGCTCATATTCACTTCAGCTGAAATCACTTGCATTAGAACTACTCGATAAGGTGATGTCTTTGCTTGCAGGACTGATGAAGCGCAATTACAAAAACTATTAATACTTTTAATATGTATATGGTCATGTGGGTTTGTACCAAGGCAGACTTGAAACAACTGTCACATTATCATTTATCCATCACAACCAACAGCTGAAATCATCACAACAAAAACAAAAAGGAAGTTTCACCAGAACAGATTTTCATCCTCTTGTTTTAAGCAGGAACAAGCAACTTACTAAATTAATGCATGCATGCTGTAGCAGACAGTTGTTTATTTACATAATCATTCATATGGAGTCATGTTTGTGTGTCACCTGATGAATCTCAGTCCAACATTCTCTCCCTTGTAGTTCTGGGTTTGGTCTCCTCCTCCTGAGGGGAATTTCTACTCTCAAGCGTCTAAATGCTCCGCTGTGTTCACCAGCTCGTCTTTGACTGAGTCTGTCTGCTGTTTGCTGCTCAGCACTTTGAGTTCACTGACTTTTTACAAAACTTCTACTCTGAAAACAATGCTAAGAGTGAACCAGAACAGGAACATTGTCCTGATGGAAAAACACTGAGCTCAAAGTCACAACAAACCGGAAAGAAGTTGCAGATTTTGCTAATAGTCGTCTGGATGCTCTAAAGATAGCCATGTTTCCTGTCATTGTTAAACAGATTTTAAGCAAATTTTTTGAAATCTCGCCAAGTGGAAAATGCTCAATAGGAATATTTACAACAACTGGTCTTGAGCAAATAAATTAGGCTGCAAATCGTAGTTTGTAGATCTAGGAATACATTGTACCTGTTGTTGGTGTTATTAGCCATGTTTTCACGCATTTAGGGAATATCTGGGAGGAGGGGGGAAATCAGATTCTTGTACTAATGTAAGTCTGCTGCTAATTTTGGGAAGCGGAACCAGCTGATAAAAATTTGCAACATCACAATCAATTTAACATCTGTTTCCAGGGGCGAAAATCTTATTTCAGTGTTGGCGGGGACACGAAGGAAGGTGGAAGGTGTTATCCTTCTTGGATATGTGTTGCTGTG
>JAQLOL010000016.1:17950304-17965404 GCA_029783665.1 Naso thynnoides | reverse complement strand
TCCACATACCATTCCTCATGAGATATCAAATGCACATCAAGAACATTTATGACAAAATGGCCGATGACATTTCACATATTGCTGTTATTAAAATATCCATTCTAGCTGCTTTATGGAATCAAATCAGACAATAAGAAATTTAGACAGGTAATTTGGGGGTAAGAAATTGTGACGGGCAGTTATTTATTTTTATTATTTATAAAACAAAAATAATCTGTTGATCACTCAATAACGAAATTAACAACTATGAGAAGCCATAATCAGCACAACTTGAGCTGAGGCATTTGGCACGGAGCTAAAGTTTGTTTAGGGTTCATATTGATTCGTGTCACTGATGGCTCTGATCAGATTGGGGGTCTGCAGGGCTCACTACCCTCACTCATCCTGAACATTAACCTACAACCATGTCCATGTGATAGACACACACACACACACACACACACACACACACACACACACAGAGAACTGCAGTGTCAAAGTTCAGCTAGAATCAAAGCAAATGTTCTGTAAAGAGCTTCTGACTGGGCCAAGTTCTGCCTCATACTGCAGTGTTGCAGACAATCACACACACACACACACACACACACACACACACACACACACACACACCTCTGCCTGATTGTATGTGGAACAGTTAAAAACTCACAACAGGCTGAAAACGCTGCACTACTTTAAGTAACTTTTTCCCAACACAAAATTTCTAATTTGAAATAAAAAGTTTAAATAGTCATAAAGTAAATAGACTGTGCCTCATGCTGAGATGACACACTTAATATCAATTTCAGATATTCTTATCATAACAGAGCCTTCATGATATTTATCTAATATATAGTCTCATTGCTCTGCCTTTTATAAACGTTTGTCTACTTTCATTGTTCAGTTGTTGGATAGTAAAGACTTTGGTCACTGAGATGAATACTTGTGTGTACTGTATGTGTACACTGGGTTTTATAGCTGGTCTTGTATAGTTTCTATTGTATTTCAAACAGATTAAAATATTTTTTTGTCATCAAGTTTCAATATTAATCTGTACTTATTTTTGTCCTTGTGCTGCTGGAACACCCACATTTTCCGTCAAGTGATCAAAAAGTATCATCTTTTCTCCTCATCGGATGGGGACCGTCAGCCTCTCCAGATGATGAGGAACACAACCGTCTGCTGCAGAACATGTAGACGGAAATGCACGCCAGGATCACGACACCAGGCGGGAGTTTACCACCGGCATCACTTCGGTTCGGCCGTGAGAGCACAAGACGTGGGCCGGACTTCACCCAAACTCCAAGAGCTGCAGGCGCAACACTGACGCCAGTTTCAAACACAAAATTTAAGGCTGATTTTGATGGACCCTGATTACAAAAGCAAACATTTTGAAACATCTTTTTTTTTACACACATAAATGACCAAAAAATTAAATCTCTACCAAAACAAAAGGGACACCACAACCCAGCAAATTAGGCCCATGGGGTTCAGGAAATTAACAGATATATTTTATAGACTGCATTATATTTAATCTCTTTTTTTTTTTTAAATATCTTATCTTATAGAATGCAATAGTGAATGTGTTACTAATAAAAAAACAATAACAAATGTTTTATGGCACAGCAGGAAGAATGCAGGGGGGTTTTTTGGGCTCCATCACGGGGCCCTTCAGTGAGTCTGCGCCCCCTCCTCACACACACACACACACACACACACACACACACACACATATTGAGAGCAATAAAATACAGGGAGGCCATATGTGAACCCACAGTACACACATGACAATAAAACACTCGTACGCTGACATTATGACACCATTTTAGACTATAGCCACCATGAACGCGGTATTAATAGATCTTTAAGCGCGTTCAGAACGAACCAGCAGACGGACACTCCAGCTGCCGTCAACAACCCCCCCCGGTAACGTTAGCCGATAAACAAAAACAACCTACCGCTCCATCCATCCGGCGTCTGCTTCGGTGTCAGTTGGCGGGACTCGCTGCTGTTGTTGTCGGTGTGAGCGCTGTCTGTCCGTCGGTGCTCTTTACCGCAGGGGCCTCCTCTCTCCGCGTCTCCGGTTCACCGCCTCCTCGCTCTCCCTCCTCGGTGCGACCCTCCGCCAGCCCCGCCGCCATCAGCGCCAGCGGCACGTCAAGCCTGCGCGACACGACACGACACGCTTCCGCCTTGTCGCCTGCGGTTACTTCAAAATAAAAGCCGCGTTGACGAGGACGCTAACTGATTTTTGCTAGAAATGCGGAAAGTTCGGATCACGTGTAAACGTAAAATGATAGATTAATGCTTACGCACACGGAAAAATGTTTTAGTGTAGTATGTGCATGCACGTACAAATGATACGTCAGTAATAAATATTCTTTATTTGACGTAAACAGCAATTTCTATAAGTTTTATTTTCATTGGTTTTCTTACAGCCACACACTTTATTAGAAGTCGTATACAAGATTTAAAATACTTCAAATCATACATAAGTACAGCCCTGAGGTGTATGTGCTTGGTCTGGAAAGATGTTACGTTTTTGCCTATGATTCGCAAACTTTTATTTTGTAAAGCAAAAACGACCTCACTTAAACCGGAAGCTTCAGGTGTAGCTGTTTCATCTAACTCGACAGGCCGCCATAACGACCACCAGCCAGTAACGGCACCAAGTCTCCTGCGGTAAACACCGATAAAACCTGTCGGTGAATCCGTCACAATCAGAAAGATTGAAATTAATAAGCTGTCATTTATTTCTCTGATTCTATTGTAACGTTCCTGCTGATGTTTTTTTTTTTTTTTAATGTTCCACTCTGTAAAATACACGTGTTGGCCAACCTGCATGCGTGGAGCAGGATGAAATACTGATTAGAAAGATAATCAATATAAACAATGTCCGCAAACCACGTTATGTTCATTTCAACGTGGCGCTGATAATACATCGTAGTAGTGATGGCTTTTTTTTTTTTTTTTAAGAAAAAAAGGGGGATTATGGATTCTCTTGGCGAACGCACTTGCATCTGATTGGCCCGAGGTGAGGAGCTACAAGCCAATCAGAGGGCACGGCGCGGGAGGCTGCCGCTCCTAGCAACAAGAGACAACTTTTTATTTTTTTTGTACGAGCTTCCGGAATAAAACAACTTTTGAAGGATGGCCTCGCGTCGTTTGAGGACAGGCTGCGGTGTGAACGTGACAGAGGAGGGCGTTCGGCTTCTTTGCATTTCTCTCCATTATTCATTTGAGTGTTTTTTTAGAGCGAACAGCCAAAGATGGAGGCTGTCAACTGAACCTACACCTGTCGGCTAACTGACAGCGTATCAAGGACGATTACTGGCTTTTCTTACAGCAGTGGAGACGTAACGTTCAGTGACTGTGATGAAGTTGTTTAATTTTGACTTCTACTGACCTTTAATCACATTCAGCTGGTTTTCAGGCCCACATTTTGTCATGGAATTAAATATTTAAAAATTAATTCAAAACACTTCAGTACTTTACAGACCAGTGAAGCGGCAAAATGGAAACCAGTGAAAAAGAAATCTGTGTAATCGGTTGCCTGTTTTATTGATTTCAAGCATTGTGTCGCCCTCTGGTGGTCTCTGCTCAAGAGAACAACAATGATCATGCAGCAGGAATGTGATACCAGATGGCACAGATAGATATAACCAAAGCTACACGACCTTATGTGCTCGAATGCAGAGTGGCTCCAACTGATGTGATGCTGCTTCAGACACAATAAAAAAAAACAACTGAAAAATCATTTAAAAAAAAATAAAATTCAGATGAAACCTGCTCTCACCAGTTCATAAAACAGCACCAATACACTCATTTTTTGACTCTGATGATTCAAATGAGAAAACTTGTAATAATTAACTAACTTGTATTTTCTTGATGAGGCGTAGAAAATGGAATTTCGATCTTCGAGATATTTCCGCTAAAAGGGAAAATCTGGAAAATGAGTCCGACTCGCTCATTAAAGGCAACACAAACCAAAACACACATTAGTGCGCATGCACATGATGAATGACATCAATCAAAACGCTCAAAAGAACTGAAGACAAGATAATAAGGTAAATTATGCTGGTAGATTAGTGTGCCAATGCTAATAGCTCGTTTGGAGCATTGTGTCAGAGTCTGTGCGGATCTCCATCCACAGGCCCCACAAGACTAGACCTTCATGTCGAGGATCATCAACAGTAATGCGGCTTTTTTCCATACGAACGTGCCGAACAGAGGAAAACCAACGAGCGAGCGAGCCGTCCAGGAGGTGTCACCTCCTAAACGTAGCCTTCAGGTTAGCTTGTAGCCTTTGCTTTGACACCAACTTCTCACTCGCTCCCAGCTGGTGCTGCAAACCTTTCAGAACCATGCCGATGACCACCGTGACTTTGTCCAGTCCTTCTCCTTTTTTATCGCAGTGCGCAACAAAGCGCACGCAAGCTAAACAGACCGCTGCCATTTTTGTTTTTATCTGAAGCCACTTTGGTCAGCAAGTTTCTGTGAGCTAGCACGGCGCTAGAGACGCCTCTAAAGGCATCATCTGGTGTGCCAGTTGTTATGATTAAAGTGTTAAAATTTGGTCAAATCTGTCATCGTTTCAAACATTACTAATAATCAGGAACGAGGCACTCAGTCCTTCGGTCCATCCACCGCTGACCGCTCTTCCCCTCGGTGGCTCTTCATATGAGTTTTCAGACAGTGGCTCTGAGTAAAGGCTCTGTCACAGACGGCACATTGATATGGTTTCTCTCCGTTGTGGGTCCTCATGTGGACTTTCAGGTGTTCTTTACGGGTGCACGCTTTCCCACAAACCGCACAGAGATACTGCTTGATTCCTGAGTGCGTTTTCAGATGGCCTCTGAGAATACCGGCAGAGTTAAAGGTCCGTCCGCACTGTGAGCATTCGTACGGTCTCTCTCCCGTGTGGATCAGCATGTGTCTCTTCAGAGCCCCCTGAGATGACAATCCCTTGCCACATTCGCCGCACATGATCTTCTCCTCGCTGTGCCTTTGCAGGTGAGCCTTCAACTGGGCTAGCGTGTGAAAGGATTTGCAGCAAACGTCGCAAAGGTGCACTTTGTCTCTGTCCGTGTGAATTTTCTCATGTTTTTTCACATCTTGAGGAGTTAAATATCTCTTCCCACAAACCCGGCACGAGAAATGTTTCTCCCCCGTGTGAGCCATCTTATGTCGCCGTAAAGATCGCATGTGAGAGAATGATTTCCCGCACAAATCGCAGCGGTAAGGCTCCTCACCTGTGTGGACTTTGCTGTGAATCCTCAGCTGCTGATGGAAAGCAAAAGACTTTGAACAGACGTCACATTTGTGGGGTTTATCCTGCACATGTTCCCACTTGTGAATACTCAAACTACCCCTCCATAAATAAGCTTTACAGCAAATGTCACATTTGTAAGGTCTCTCTCCTGTGTGAAGAGAGGCGTGACTCCGCAGACTTCCGACAGTGAGGAAGGATTTGCCACAGATGTTACAGCTGTGTGTTTTCTGGTGACTTTCGAGGTGACTCCTCAGCTCCTCTGCAGACTCTGAGTGTTCTCCACACACTCCGCACAGTCTTTTTGGATCGTCCACATGAATCCAGGCGTGCTTGATCAACATGATCGTCCACCTGCGCTCTAGTCCGCACACTTTACAGGACAAAGGGCCGTCGCTACGAGTCAGTGCTTTTGCAGACGACTGCATCTGCTTCCTTCGCTTCGTTTTCACCGCATGTTTGACTCGCTGCCTCCTCGCTGGCTTCCGAGAGTTTTGTTCAGCTTCGCTCTCCCTCAGCTCCTCATCATTCTTGTCTGGTTTCCACTCGTCATCTCTTTCACCCTGCTCTACCCCGTCATCACTGTCATCAACATCACAATCATCATCATCCCCTTTGCTCTCAGCTGCAGAGTGGGCAGAAGAAAGGCGACCTAAGTCATGTGATACTCCAGGTTCCCCTACATCCTCTGTTTCCATTTGTGGTTGTCCTCTCAAGTTGCCGGACAAACATTCTGCTTCGTCCCTCGCCACATTTTCGATGGGACTGTTGTCAGAACTGAGGGTACAACATAAAAAATTTATTATTTAAATCATTTTACTGAAAGGAAACAATGAAAATGTGCTTACTGCAGGTGGTTGAATAGAAATAAACATATTGGGTGCATTTATCTTTGAACAAAGAAAGATTCTACACTAGCAGGGCTGGGAGGATTTGTTTATCTGTTTAATAAGGTTGTATTATGAACACCCAGCTCCTCTTGGGTCTCAGGACTCACCTTGCATGTGGCCAGTTTTCATCGTCTTTCCTCTCTGGAGGAGGAAGTTGCTCTGTGCTGGTCGATGATTGTTTTGCTCTCTAGAGGAAATCGACAACTCACTTTTAAACCATTAAATTCTGGCACAGGTCAAAAGAAGAACAAGCGGATGATCTACCTTTACTCGGATGTACAGGGCTGATCTTCCTTTCCCTGTGGATTTAATGGACCGTTCGATCATCTCTGGCGTCAGTGTTTGCACTTTCAGCGGCGTTAGTTTTCTCGAGGTGCTGACTGTGAAGACATCAAACTGTCCGGTCAGCTGGTGGAAGGTGGACCTCAGCAGGTTCAGGAACTCGGGCTCCTGCAGGCCCCCAGGACACTTGAGGGTCTGCATCTCAGACTTCAATACTAACACAGAAACCGATGCATCACAACCTGTTTAGGATTTTTCTTAAGAAACTGCACAAGAGTGAGACTTCACCCAAATCTCATATTTAACTTTAACCAGACTAGTTAAGGTTGGGGTAAGCAATGTCTGGAGATCAAGCTATCTTTAGCATGAGACTCACAAAAAGGCAACTCCACTAAAACCTCCCCTTCCTGTTTTTACTGGCAAAATCTCTTTTTTATCAGGAACCATTGACATAGCTGGTTCTCGGAAGAACTATAAACTGTTTACCCCTCGCCTTTCCCCTCGCACTCCACCAGCAAGCCTGAACATGGCCGGCACCATGCTTGTTCTGAGATCATTTCAGGCTCTGGCGGATCAAAATTCTTCTTTATTGAAAACTACACAATATAAAGTCTAACACCACTCACAGGACGTTCATTCCACCTTTGCTTCGGACTCTTACCGCCTTTTTTGAGCATGCTGGTGTTGGAGTCCTTTAACAGACAGACTCTGAGGCAGAGATCCTTCCTCCTCCTGCGTCTCCTCCTCACAGACTGAACTCTGCACGAAAAAAAAAACATCCGATCAAGAGGAAAATGTCGTCTGTGTGTCAGTGCTGTTCCCTACACCCACAAATCTGTCTCACCCCCACAGAAACACATCAAGTGTTGATATCATGTCATGTTTGAACCTTGCATTGGGTTTCTGTTGACCAGGCTCCCACAGATCATCCTGACCTCCACTGACGCTCTGTTCGGGCCGTTCAGCAGACCCCTCCTCCTCATCTTCACCCGCCTCTTCTTCAGCGCGTCTCTCTGAGTCCTCCACACCTAAACAAAGTGTCATCAGGAAACACCGGATCATTGTCAGCGACACAAAGTGATGTTTTCACACAGTTCGTTCAGTCCAACCAACCATCCAAAGCTCCACATTATTATGAATACATTCAAACGATTTAATGGAAAAACAGTTAATCTGCACGTTTAGAAAGCTGCAACCACAAAATTATTTTACATGGAGAGAGACTCCTGTCATCTAATATTTAACTGATTAATCAGCTAATCATTTCTAGCCTGGTGAGACCAGCCTGACCTACTGGAGAGAACTGAGTGCGACGCCTGAAACACCTGACTGGTCTCGCCAGGCTGAAACACTTCAGCCGAACTTGCTTTAACTGTATAGGGGAGTTTAACTCATGAGAAAAATACTTCATAAAAACCTCATAGTTTTTGTGCATAATGTAATTTTTAAAGTAGTTAGTAAGTACCTAAAACTGTACGTAAGTATTTGAGTAAATGCACTAGACATACGCGTGTGCTGCTCTTCCTCCTCAGGGACTCCTCCTCCTCCTCCTCCTCCAGCCTCCTCCTCTGCACGCACAGCTTCCTCTGGATCAGAGATGAAAGTTTGAATCGTTTACGTTTACATCAGTAACTTTATACGTTACTCACCACGCAGATGACACACGAGACAGAAATGATCTGAATCTGTTAAGTACCTCAATCAATAACATAGTGGAGTGAAAAATGTAATATTAATTATTAAGTAACACACTGCCCCCTGCTGGACAAACTATGTCATTTCACTATTTTAAATCGCTAGTTCAAGCATTTTTCCTGATCTTAAAAACAGTTTGAATATCAGCACATATTAGAGAACATAAAGGCCATACCTATATATCGACGATAGGACAATATCGGCCAATAATATCGACAAAAGGAAATATCGGTAACTTCAGTAACTGCAGCTGAAAAATGTTGTATGTAATTTTAGTTACTTTCCACCACAGGTCTAAAGTTTACGGGAACAGCCCTGAATAAACCTGTGGATTAAATGACCAGATTTTCAGATGGAGTTTGGTGCTCGGCTTCAGTTACCCACCGATCCTGCAGAGTGTCACCCTCGGCTGCAGCAGGAGCTCCAGCTGCCTCCTCTGCCGGTCGTTCTCCTGCCTCAGGCCCGCGGCCTCCCTCTCGTACCCGGTGACGGTTCTCTCGATCACGGCGAAGATTTCCTGCGCGGCCGTGGTCAGTTTGTCGGCCACGATTCCTCTCAGCAGCTCCGCTTTAGACACTTTGAAGTCCAGCTCGTCCGCCGAGGACGCGAGCAGCGCGTCAACTGTCGCCATTTTCTACGTGGAGAATTTTCAAGTTTCACCTAAAAACTTCGCGCGTTTGTTTACTGTTTTTTTTTTTTATGCGTACGCACAAAAAAACGGTCCGACTGGAAAGAATCTAAACAAAGGTTCCGCTCCGTCCATTCTTCTTCCGTGTTACGGCCTCTGGCTTCCTTCTGACGTTACTGCCACCTTGTGGATTAATTGCTCAGTTAGTGTGTTTTTCTTATTTTTTTTGGTCTAACCTGCTAGAGTAGCTACACATAAAAAAAAAATTCATAGAAAACACGTGACGTAACACACGTTTATGTGATATTTGTTTCCTTTTTATGACAGGTGAACTCTACATTCTCTCAAACTAGAAGAAATAGTGCAACTGTTTGGGATTATTTCCAGCGATGGATTAATCCATATTCAGTTCTCTCATATCGGTTATCAGTGTCAGCAAGAGTGTGTGTGTGTGTGTGTGTGTGTGTGTGTGTGACTGAGTCAAAATAAACTACAATGTGTGTGTTCGTTGGAAATGAAGGAACAGTTTGACCGGTGCTGGTGTATTTTTAACGGAGCTCCGTGACACTGAGGAGGAACATATCAGACTGACTTCCTGTCCGTTCTTCACTCTGACCTTTGACCCCTTCTTCTGTCTCTAACGCTGCTCCTTCTTCGCTCTCCCCTCAGGTTTTGCGTGTCAGAAGGGAGGCTCCCTGCGGATGTGCCGGCACAGCTGTCACAAACGCTTGAATCAGCAGGGAAAGCTGTGACTTCAGGCACATTCTTCATATTATGTATTAAATGTAAAATATCTGAATATGAATGCTTTCATAAATCTCAGGGATAAAAACAAAAAAAATTGTTTATCTCAGCCCAAAAATATACTTTCAGTTGGTTGACTGTAAGTGTGATTCAATTGGAAAACATCACAAAAAATACACATGACAGCAATAACAATGTCATCTCAAGACACCGATAATAAAGTGAACGACACCTGAAACTGCTTTAAAACTCTAGAACTCTGCATCATGCGTTGAATCGTCAGTGGAGTGTTTCACGGATCTATAAAGTGACTTTCACCTCATTGTTTGTCTGTTCAGACACAACTCCAGCCGTGAAAATCTTCTGAACGCGACCTTCTGAGCAGCAAACCGCTGACAGACAGTTAAAGACAAATTTGTGAACAAAGTACACCTGTACAATACTGATGTACTTGTACTTCGGGCAGGATTCTTACCCATAAAGGAGTCAGTAAATGTACAATTTAATTTAATGTGTAATGTGTTTCACTTCCAGTTTTTTGTTTGACCCTTCTGAGCTGCGGTTGAATTAAAGTGGTGTTTCTATTATTTTGTCCACCCTCATTTAAATGAAAAATAATAATATACAAACCTGAAATTCAGAAATCAGAGCAACAGCAGTGAAAGAGCCCATGACAGTGTGTGTGTGTGTGTGTGTGTGTGTGTGTGTGCGTTGGAGGCTTGTGGGAGGCTTTCAGTGGGTTGATCCCACAAGTCTTTATTTTTCTGATCTGACAGTCGGCTCTGTCTTTCTTTCACGAGTCTGTCCTTCTTAATCAGAATATAATAATTTTACTGTAAGTTCATCATTAAATCTAGTACTGACTGATTTAGACAGAGGGGCAGATGTCCAGCAGCACAGTAAGTATTCATTATTAATTTGTGCCTTTTGTGTTAAACGTTCTAAAAAGGAAAATGATTATTATTTGGATCATAAACATGTATCGTAATTACTATTTTTCTATCATTTATTTTGTCATACTGTATAATTTTAATAGCCTTATTAATTTTGATTAAATTCTTTATAACCTTATATTATTATTTTTACTTTTGTTCAGTCTATAAATATACTTAATATAATATTTTTAATATTATTCTTATGCTTTTGATGTTATTTTTCTAGTTGTTTTTGTGCATCCCTTTTAATAAAGATATTTTAAATTTTTAACCGTAATTATCTGCTCTTTATTATTTTGTAAAGAATTTCAATCTGTATTTTGTTTGCAATATAATTACAGAATTTTTCTAAAACATTGATATATTTTTAAGTCACGCGATAATTGGTTTTACACAGTTTATTATTAAAGTCTGCACTGTAATACTATTTAGCAATTTAGTAATCACCCATTCATCATCTTAGAACATTTATATGAAACTGATTGATCTCCGGTGACAGTGGGAGTAAACCGATCGAATAACTGATCTTGTTTCAGGAGACTGGATCAATGAACAGACTGACTCATAACTCTGCAGGTTCGAACTGTGGTGGGTAACACAACCAAATTTACCTTCTATATCAGATGAACACACACACACACACACACACACACTCTCTCTAAATTCTTTCTTTGTTTATTTCTCTTGTCTCAGGTGAACCTCAGGTGTTTGACTGGTGTCCACCTCAAGGACAGTACCTAAATACAGCCAGCAGGGGGCGAAATAATGCGTCACACACTCAGACTGCTGTTGCTGTGAGTTTGTGTGTGTGTGTGTGTGTGTGTGTGTGCTGTGTGGTCAAACTATCCCTTTAAGCCAATATGTTCCCCTTCTAACACAATCAGTGTTAAATGTAAGAGAGTCTGTGGGGTTCACTTCCCTCAGGTCGTATGTCTAATGTGTGTGTGTGTGTGTGTGTGTGTGTGTGTGTGTGTAGTGTAATTTTAACGCCCCTCTCGGTGTGTTTGCCGTCCAAAGCTGAGAGGAAAACACAGCTGAGAGGGAAAACAGACGAGAGCCTCGAGCTGCTGCCTCTCTCTGTTACAATCAAGTACTTAAATGTGCAGCAGCTTTTGTTAATACTCTGACTACAACTGATACTGCAGTTACTTTTTCTGATAATGATACCTCTTCCTGGTATGACAACAAGGAGCGCCACATTACAGAAATGTGGACATCCTAACACAATACACATATAAAATATGAAATTATGTGTAACATTATTACTGCATAAGGTCATCCTAAATTTCACACCATGAATTCTTTATGTAGGCTGCCCTCCAGTGGAAATACTGCAAACTACATTTGAATTTTTTCTGCTTTCCCTCTGCAGTCGTCCGTCCATCCCCTCATCCCCCTCCTCCTCTACAGTGACAGACACTTCCCTCCCTCCTCACCGTACAGCCAGCCAATCAGTGAACCTGCTGCCCGACAGGCTGACGCCCACACCAGGTCACACCCATGTCACCATGGCAACAGTATCACCAGGTAAGTGCCTGATGATTTCAAGTAGATCTGGATGTCTTTATATATTTTAAAAATAGCACCAACATAGTACTGTACCCGTATTACTTTAAACAGTACTGAGCAGTACTCACCTACAAGGAGTACTGTTACTTCTGCTACCACCTTATGCTTCTACTACAATATCTATTATTCCTATGCTGTATACCTCTTGGTGTTTATGCAGTAGTACTGTAGTAGTACAGTGAATGCAGTAGGATGACCTCCTCTCTCTCTCTGTGTCCCTGTGTGTCGTGCATGTCTCTCGCCCTCAGCAGCAGGCAGCCTGTGAAGAAGCCTCTGAACGCCTTCATGCTCTACATGAAGGAGATGAGGAACAAGGTGCTGCAGGAGGGACGAGTGCGAGAGAGCGCCGCCATCAACCGCATCCTGGGTCGCAGGGTGAGATAGTGAGCTCTGTCCAGCCCCGGTGATGTCACTGTGATGTCATCAGGTTATCTCACCTGTCTGGGGCCCTGAGATGGCGCACATTTAAAAGGACACGCCAAATCCTCCCTCTAAGTTCCCGACGGGAAGATAGATACCGTTCTTTTGACTATGCAAGCGTTAACAGCGAAAAGATGGGCAGAGCTCAGCTACCGTTAATTAGTTTGGCTTAAATACTGGTAGTCAAAGGGAAGTGCTAGCCTGCCTCCACCTTAAGTAATCCGATAAACCATCCAACAACTCTAAACAGTCCCGTGTGCTTGTTGTGACTTGTTTATTTACCACGCTATGCTATTTTTTGACTCAGATTAGCACTTTATGTAGTTTTAGAATCAATTACGTTCAGGAAGTAAATTGCTGGGCGGATGTTTGCCTGTAAACAACAGAAGAAGAAGAAGAAGAAATACATCAAGTCCTACATAAAGTGCTAATCTGAGTCTTAAAAAAACCAACATGGTAAGTAAAAACAAGTAAACAAGCTGTTGGAAGTTGATCTGATGACCTTAGGTGGAGGCAGGCTAGCACTTCCCATTGACTACCAGTGTTTGAGCTAAGCTAATTAGCGGTGGACGAACTCTGCCCGTCTCTTCCTTGTTTCTGCACGCACAGTTGAAAGTAGGGGTTCTGTCTTCTTGTCTGTAAATCAGGAGGGAGGCGAATAAAAAAAAAAAAAGTTGGCGTATCCCTTTAACTAAAAACCTGTTACAAACAGAATATGTCTCTTTTTTCATGAAATACACTATCTAGTCTGACACAGAGGGGAGTTAAGCTAGGTCCTGTTTGGTGTTTAGCATTTTTAATGTTGACATTAAGCCAGCAGCTATTAGCTTAGCTTAGCATAACGACTGCAAACAGGGGGAAACAGCCAGGTGGTCCCAGTTTATGTGATTAGTTGCTTTCCTCTAACAGTCTAGTCTAGTGTGAGGAAGCTGCTGGTCGTGCACTAACCCATCTGTCTCTCTGTCTCAGTGGCACGCTCTGTCACACTCTGAACAGTCCAAATACTACGACCTGGCCCAGAAGGAGAGGCTGCTTCACATGCAGCTCTACCCTGGATGGTCGGCCAAGGATAACTATGTATGTGCTGTACTGTACTCAATCTACTGTCTACATTGTGCTTTCAGAATAGTTCTAATTTCTTCTTCCCTGTTTCTTTTTCAGGGTAAAAGGAAGGGGAAGCGGAGCCAGCAGCCCACAGGAAGCTGCCCCAGGTCAGGTTAGGATACTAAAATTAAAGGCTTATCTTCATCTTTAATGTTTGTGACACTCAGTTTAAAGCTGAGGTAGGCAGTTTATCTTTAGTGTCGTAGGGCAAAAATCCCACAATAAACTTTGATCATTTTGTAATTCAGCTGGACTGAAACACTCAACTTCTGCACCTCTCCTGGGCTCTGTATTCAGACCACGGTGGGCACTTTTCGGCCAATCGCAGCACATTTCTGAGAGAGCGTGTTCCTATTGGCTGCTCCTTGCCGCGCTTCTTAGAGACAGGAGACGTCGCTATGAGCTGACTGTCTCATCGTGAATCTTTGGTGCAAACTGGACTTAAAAGAGAACGATGACAAACGAAATAAAATGTGAGCCGAAGCAAAAAAAAAAAGGGAGGGTGCAGCGGAGTTGCTTCCTTAGGAGTCTCATGCTACAGCCAGCTGGATTTCCAGGTATTGCCTACCTCAGCTTTAATTGGTTCAACTACTGCAACTACAACGCTTTAGCAAAAAAAATGTCAACACTATCTTCTTATTTGCTACTTTTGTAAAAACTTTAGCTTCCAAATTTTAGGTATTTAAAATATCAAAGGTATGCAAACATATTGATTCGTCAAACCCCTTCCACTACCGTGATGATGAGATGACAGATTTTCCTTCCCATCATGCAACACACAGCGTAGCTGATCTCTGACTCTCTGTGTATTTAAGTGAGTGTTAATCCTTGTGAGCTGAAAATATTATTTGATTTTTTTTCTTGCAGCTGGACTCTGAGTGCTGCATGAGACCTGTGAAGAGATAACACGTGACACACACACACTCACACACACTTATCTCCTTCATGTTCAATCAATTATATTAGACAGCAGAGATACTCGACAGCAACTAAGCAGTGTCTGTTGATTTATATGCAGTTAGTTTGAACTACTTTTTGAGTCCCACAAATCCATCTTGTCTTAAATTATGTTTCTTCAGAACAGAAACTGTCTTTTGTCCATTTTTGTGGCTCAATAAAACGTATATTTCTGACTGATGTAGTGCTGGTGTGTTTGCTGGATGAAGTCTGAGGTTTTATCAGAAAGTCATTCAACTAAACAAATGGATAATTTAAAATGTGGATCAGTAAAAAAAGAAAAATTATGATTCATCCTGAAGTGAACATGAATATTTGTGCAAAATTCATATCTTACAGGCAATATTGTGCATTTAACAACTTTCCTTGCCCTATTCTGGTTCTGATTGGCTACTTTCTTTAGCAGTGCTAGCTCAGCTGAAAACATGACTGACTGACAACACATCGCATCATCAAAACCAGCTCTTTATTGACAGTAATCCTTTTTTTTGTTTTGACTAAAGCAAACACATGAATGTGACACTTTGTTCCAGTCAACATGGAATGTTTCACTACAGTAACTGGAGTTTTATGGAGTGATGATCTTCATAAGTCAGACTTTACATCAGCAGCAGTTATACAGTTTAGGTAT
>JAQLOL010000016.1:17898560-17910324 GCA_029783665.1 Naso thynnoides | reverse complement strand
TTTTTTTTTTTTTTTTTTTTTTTTTTTGCACATATTTAAAGAATCCAAAACAATTAATCAAGAGTAATTGCAGACAATCTGTTTTTTTTTCCTTTGGTTAAATGATTACATTTTTGATTTACTTTATTTTAAAGACGTTTCACATTTTTTTTGTCCTTTTCTCGAAGGGATTTTTAAGGCCTGGAGTTTAGGTTTACCAATTGCGAACACAGCAGGTTCTTTGAATGATTGTGTGGTGTATTTTTTATGAATTGGTATGTATGTTTTCTGTGATGACTGTATAGGTTACTGTACTTCAAATGCAGTCATAATCCTTTGTTATTTTTATATATTTTTCTACTCTGCAATGTTTTTTTTTATCATGTCCTGTGTGTCCTTTTGTCTTGAGACATGTCAATGATGGAACCAAAGACGAATTTCCACTTTGTGGACAATAAAGTTTTCGTAATCGTAATCCTAATTTCTACCAACTTTCTGTGTTAAATTGATTATTAATTTGGGAAAAAGGTGAGACATTTATACAGGTCAAAGTACATTTTTATTTTATATAAGAGGTTAATGAGCTTTGCGAGCTGAACTGTGGAGAAATTTAAACATTTTTACCTAAGTACAGTCAATGTTCATGGAAACGTCACCGAGTGGCCGTTAGAGGAACTGCAGCTTCAGATACTTGGACCATCAGCTGTAGAGGCCGAGGTCAAGGTCACACTGTTGGTTCAGGGAGCTTCAGCATCATGTGATGCAGTTTACATGCACATGCACGGGCGTGCGCGCACACACACACACACACACACACACCCACACACACACACACACACACAGACAGTCTGTCTGGAGCTGCAGCAGCAGGCTAATAATAGCGTCCCAGTGGCTCGTTACATAATGGTGCACAGCTGCAGTCACACATACACTCAGAGCTTCTCTCTGGCTGCAGCCTGGAGCTCTCGACCCGCAGAGGCACAAGCAGACTTCAACACTGTGACCGACTACACTTCAGCCGCCTGCTATGAATGAGTTTGACCATCATTATTTATTCACAATAAGTAATGATTTGTTTAACTGTTTGAAGCTGTCACAATGGGCAGGTGATGATGGCTGCCACGTTCATATCAAAACCACAGTGGCGGGTATCTTTGGCCCTGAGCTTAAAAAAAATACAAATCTCAAAATCAAACAGCAAAATATTTGAATTGTTGTTCTAATCTAGAAAACACACACAAAGTCGTTTCTGATCTAAAGCGTCTATCTGGTAAAATTACTACTTTGTTGTCATGATTACCGTAATACCTGTATGGTTATCAGCCAGGCACAGTTCCTCCTGAACAAAACAGGCCCTCATGCTTGTTTGTAACTCCGCTGTGTGTTACTAGGATGATCTGACTGACATGTGAGCATCGACAGCAGCTGGCGTCTCATTCTGCTAAATGTTGTTACAAGCTGCACAGAGTTCACTGCCTGTTTTCTACTGGGTAAGATGTTTAAATGTAACTGTCCCATTGTTGACCTTTTTTGAATCTCCATTGTTTTACTTTGCTTGTTCTCCCTTATGCTTTGCTTTGTATTGATCATGAGACTGTTGTGATGTCATGGTTTTAAAATTTAATGAAATTCTGATGGAATGCATTTTAAATTTTTTTCCAGGCAAACCTAAATTTTACGTATTCATATAAAACCCCTTACTTTTCAGGACTTGCAAACTTGCAAACTTGAAGCCAATAAGAAAGGTTATTATTGTTACAGAAAACTAAGAAAGTAACGAAAACTAGAACAGAAAAAACATTTATGTTAACTGAAATAAAAACAAAAACAAGGCTTTCCAGAGAGGTTTTCGCCTTGTGGTAGTCAGACTGCCTGTCAGTCCACGGCCCTCTCCTGGTAACATAAACCAACCCGGCTGGCATCATGATGCAGGATAGATGGGAGGAAAGAAAGTAACAAAGGTGAGGAGATGAAGGTGACAGCATTAAGGAGAGGGGAGGAGGAAAGATGAAAAGGGTTTGATGACATTATGCATGAAAAAAGGACCAGTTGGAGGAAAAAAATGGAGGATGGTTGCTGTGATGGTAAAACAAAAGTGTGTGTGTTTTCAAACAGACGCTCGCTGCTCACACTCATCCTATCTTTTCACACTTTTATCTCTCCCTCTCTCTTCCATACAAACAGATGCTCTCTCTGACTTTGTCTCACACACTGTTGGTGTTTCTTGTCACACACACAAACACCATAAGTTCCTGCTGTGAGTGTGTGTGAGTTACTATGACATCCAACCAGCCAGTCTGTTGCTCTTCCTGAGGTTTCGTAGTTTGTGTCCCTGAACTGAGGGTCTGAGGACAGATGGTGCTTTTTGCTGTTCAGGGTTTAAAGCCCTTTGATGCAAATTACGGTTTATTAGAGCCACACTGTGAAAATAATCCCTTTAAGTAAAAGTCCTGCATTCAAGTCCTAATGAACTGTAACAAATGTTTTATCTGTAAATCAGAAGTTTATGGTTTACAGCTTTACATATCAAACGCTGGCAGCTGCCTGCAGAAAGACTGAGATTATCTTTGATGTCAATTTTTTTTTTCCTTCTCTTTGGTTTTTATCTATGGTTGATTCTTGACTAACTGAAAGTTCAATGTTACTGTAAAAGTTTACCACTGGAGAAAAAAGGTGCATATTTTCTAATATTTCAGAAATAACCTCAGACTCATCAGCACAGGCCGGATGGACACAGGAGATGTGGAAAAAGCAACAGTTACACCATTGTATGATATTACACACAAGGAGAGGTCAACATCAGGTAGGCCTCTCCTGTGACAGCAGCAGCTTTCTAATCAATTAGTCAAGACCTACACACTGTGTCCTATTACCAAACAGACACACTTAAACACAAAGAGCTACTCTTGGCTCGGAAACTCCCGGAGGACCCACAGAATGCCCTTAAACCTGATTTATGCGTCTGTGTGAATCTGCGGCGCCTCTGTGTAGGTGCGTGCCCTACGCCATTAGTGTTGTCACGATACTGGAATTTCAAACTCGATGCCGATACAGAGGAAAATATTCAACACTCTATACAGTTTCGATACTTCATACTGAGGTGATCCAAAAGAAACTTGAAGTAATCTAGTTTACATTACTTTAATGTTGTAGTACTTGAACTGCATTACTGATAACGGTTTTTCAACAGATAATTAGTAACTGTACTCAAGTGCCTTTGTTAAGTAATCCTCCGAACCCTGGCCAACTTTCACTAAAGATTTGTGTATGAGCAATAACTCTGATATCGATACTGTTGCAAATAAGTATTGTATCCGAATAGTGTTTCAGAATCAATACGTATTTGAATATCGATACTTTTGACAACCCTATACGCCATACACGTCATAGTATGATGAGCGCCTCCCCATGGACGCAGACCACAACTGTGATTGGTCAGCTTGGTAGATTTGCCTCCATCCCTCCATCCCAGATAATTCAGTGGTCTTGCAGATCATCTCTTACGACGTCTTTTCTCCCTTCTGAATGGCAACTCCTGATATGAAAGTATCTCATATTCTGTTTATCAGCTCTACCTCCAACACGATATGCTCAGCTGCATTTGCCATTGTTTATGGTAACGAGGAACAAATCGGGGAACACAGAAGCGTTTAACTGCAGGGCAACACAGGTATATACTCTTAACGGTGTCAGCCACTTGAGTAGCTTATGAAGTATGCTTTGATGGCAGCCAACACAGAAGCATAATTCAGGCTTTGATATCTTGTTATACCCCCTCAAAGACAATATGGCCCCTCAGGAGGCTTTAACAGCCTGTCAAACCACCAGAACCTCCTGACTGACACCTAATAACATACTGTCAACCAAAGCTCTAATAACCCTAGTAGGGCTCCAGCCCCAGAATGTAGTAACTGACACTTAGGTCACCTCACACATTCTCAATGACATCTAAATGCCTGTTCAATGTGTTATGCTTCTCTGTGACCCCTTCAGTTACTTCAGGAACAACTTAAACCCAAGCTCTGTCCATCAAAACCATGTAATGTGGAACTATGGCACACTGAAAGATTCCTTAAAGACCCAAAAAACTTCTTTGTAAACTTTTAAAAAGCCCTAGAAAACTTTCAACATTCTTAAGACCCTTCAAAACCTCTAAAAATTCTAAATGACACATGTAAATTTTTGAAATACCTTGATACAATCTAAAAAAAATGTTTGACACCTACTTCATTTTGTGCTATCCACTAAGGGATCTCTAGAGAAGTCAAAACAGGAAAACCTTCAAGACCTACAGAAACCATTTTTAGAACCAATCTAACCACCAGAGAAGTGATCTTATAAAGACCTCCAACCTGTCAGCAACTTGTGAAACCTCCTCAAAGACTCTTAAGCAAATGCTGCACAACCACAATCAAAACAAATACAGCCTTTCACCCAAATTGTGCCACCATCATATTTTATGTCACTCCTTATTTGATGCCAGCAGTAAATCATTGACCTTTGAGCCTGTATGAGAACCATGAAGCAATGGGAGTTTCACTGAGGAGAAGCAGACACTGGTCGCCTTGTGTTTTCTTAATAATCAATTTCTTATTTAGCTGCTTGTAAGCTAAAAATTGCAGTATTGTTGGGTTAATGGCTCCATTCTCATTGAACACCTCCAAATGTCCAGAAATAAAAGCACTCTCCTGAAAAAAAGGTCACATTTAAAGATTGCAGAGCACAAAAATTAAGCTATTCCATATACATAGAAACATCTCATTAAGTCCAAAATCATCCTCAAGGATCTTAACAACCTCTTTTTGGAACCCCCAAACTTACTGGATCCAGGTATGTGCCGAGAAAATGACTGGATCTGGGTGGAAAAACTGTGGGAATGCCTTGAAAATCATAAAAATGCAAAGAAAACTAGATCCTTTTGATGAATCAGGGTTGAAATCTTGGAAAGCTCTGGATCCTTCTGAGGGAACCTACATTCCTCCTTAGGGAACCCTAAAACCAGCTCAACCAGCTTTGTAGTTTATTTAAAAGTCCAAGAATGTTTGCATGTTCAGCTTAAATCTAATTAACATAAGTAAAATCAAAAAAATGTCTTTGTCCAGTATCTGTAGACCAAGGTAACAGTTTTCTGTTGATCAGTATAAAGATAACATTTCCTCGGATAAATCCCTAAACCCTATGAGGAAGGAAAGTGGTCAAAAGCCAGCTAAAAGGTAAAATACAGGTTAAGTCTCATGATACTGCATTCCAGACATACCTGGGAGGTCTTAACAGAAAGGATTACCCAACTGCAGGATTGTGTCAAAAGCACTCAACTGCCTCAACAGCTGCTGTGAATTGACCAGACATTCGTAATCATTTTCCATGCGTTTGTGTTATTTATTGTTGCGTTGCTGAGCAGTGAGGTTGCATGATAACCTTTCTCTGTGTTTAAGGTTTTTATAAACACAGCTGTTCTCACATTCCTCTCAGCTCAACCTAAGTCAGCTGAATTCCTCTCTAATTTGATGAGTTAAATTGGAGGTTGACAGAGGAAGGTCTGTAAGCTCCAACAAGGATATGAACTGCTGATGTATGACACAGGACAGCCTGGACACCCGGGCCCAGACCACAGCATCTACCTGAAACTTTTCTAACGGCGTAAATACAAAGTCTACTTTATTGGAGTCCCTTGATTGGACAGTTAAGCATAGAAGGAGGCAAAGGGCAGACTCATATTAGGCTATCCATACCGTGCCCAGGCATGTTTGTCTCTAAAGTCAAGCTTGTTTGACTACTGTGCTTAAGCATGGTATGCTTTCTTGACCCTGGCATGATTGGAAAAGTTGGGCTTTCGTACGGTACAGTTGCACAAGCATGAGCACAGGCATGGAACAGCGACATTGATGTGACTATTTGTGAAAAGTCTGTCTTAAATTCAGGCTGACAGCCCCCTCAAAAAACATCTAGATAAAGAGCAGTGGAAAAATCCGAGATGGTCCTCTTGATCTTGCTGCATACCTGAGAACAACTGAAGAATGTTGGTGAAAGATGAAAAAAATGATGGTACAATACTTGAAATTATCAGGCACAGTCCATAAATCAAGTAGCTCAGGCATTGTTAGACTGGACCAATGTGAGTGCAGGCCAGCAGGGAAGGGGGAAAGGGAGACAATTGAGTTTTGGCATGATAAGGGGTGAGTTGGGCGACTGGGCAAAGAGAGAGTGTGTCTTAAGAAACACCCTGAAACCTCCTCAGAGGTACCTCAGAACTTTAGATTGTGCACCCCATTCAAGATAACCCTTCAAGTCAACATATGGTCTTCCTGGAGCACTTCTGAAGCACATAACACCGCTTGATGACACCCCAAAACCTCCAAAATTACATATAGGTCATTGTTAAGGACCTCTACAATCTTTGTAAAACCATAAACCCATTCAAAGAAATTTCATAACCCTAAAAAGCATCTTCTATTTCGTTGACGAGGCTGAGAGCAGATCTATGGTCTCTCCTAAAGAAACACACACAGAGATCTAAAGAACCTCACCAGAGATCTGTGAAACTCCCACAAGTGTCCTTAACGATTAACTGAAACCCTCCAAATGTCCTGAAGGGTTTACTGAAACCTCCACAAAGCAAAGACCTTTAGACTTCCTCCACGCTTCACGAATGCCTTCACTCATACAATAATACTAGCATTAAATCTTTTCAGGCTCTCCTTGTACTGGGGCACTCCCAGTTTAAAAGGGTATGAATCAGCAAGAAAGAGAGAGGAACATCCAGTTTTACTAGAAACATGAAGGTTAAAAAAATAACCTCTCTAGCTCACCAAGCATCATGATTTCAACCGGAAAACCAGACAGGATTTCCCTAGTGGTTGCTGCGCTGCAAGTGTTGAGATCTCATTAGTCATGAGAAACAAAACAGATGCAATTAGGTTAGAGCTTCGGACAGACATCTACATTATGTTCTCTTTCAACTTCCTGTTTTTGTTGTGCAGAGGGCAGCCGGTGGTTGAAATCAGATCTGCTACCTACATATGCACACACACACACACACACAAAGAAAGCTACGAGTACTCTGACAGTATCACCTCACTTTATGCTGATTAAATACTGCAGGTAGATAAATACAGTAATCAGCTGTGTGCTCACAGCTCACCTGTGCTGAACCAGTTAGCCCTACAGTTCTGCAGCTCTGCACACACGAATGAGGAAAAAGCACAGAGGTCTACTGGCTCAATGACTGCGAAAAAGGCCTTATAACACTACAGACTCTGTGGGTCAGTATAGGAACACTATGTGATGTGTCTATAAATTAAACACTTTTAAAATGCACAGTAAATGAGGGGAGCAGGCATGCTGTTAGAAGCTGGATCATGTTTTATATATTTTCTTTAACTTGTTTGGCATTTATTTGTGTATTTCGTCTCTGCTGAAATTCACAATTAGATATGACTTGATGACTTATGCAGTGGAGATCAATCAATCAAATGAAAATCTGTCCTGCAGCACTGAGGAATAAAGTGTGACTGAATGGTGATACACAGTTGTGAGAGTAATTCGCATACAGGGGTTTTGTATGAAGATATACAGTGCAAAAAAAAAAAAAAGAAGTAAATCTCCATAGACAGACTGTAGGAATATGTTGACACGTTAAGGTCACATAAACTCAGCACTGCGGTTAATACAGCATCGGTCACTATGGGAACATGAACATCAGTGTGGAGGCGTTATAGTAAGCTACAATTGGAGGATAATGTAACAGAAAAAAACAAAACGAAAAAAAAAACAACTAGGTATTTAGCACCATAGAGACAACACACGCATTACATAAATATACTATGAAGTATAGACTATAGGATAGACAATTGACTATATGAATACTATAGAATTACTATGGAATAAGAAGAGTTATATTAATGACATCCAACTGTGGGAACATTTATGAACTACCGCACATGTATTTTAGGGAAGTGTTATGGATGTATTGGGTCAATATTTGGTATTTGATTAGCTGTTGATACTGGGTGAAAAGTGATGATCTGCCTCTTTTTGTTGACAAAGTCACCTTTTGACCCACTGGAACGTCAACAATATCGACTTTTGTATCAACACTAACAAAGCTATTTGGTGAAATACTTCATAGAGAGGGACAGGAATATGAACACAGAGGTACTACAACAGAATTACTGTAGTGTAACATAAGACTGTGTGTTGGCAACAATCTGGCGACACGATGCGCACAAAGACACAGATTACATTATGATATACTGCAATTCTTTTCAATCTAACTTTAGTGAAACTGTAATCGTATAAAGAACACACCACAATATTCATTAAATTAGAGTTTTAAAAAAAAAGATAGACTTTTTTTTCATGCATCCAGATCCAGAGATCAGCGATGAAAAAAATCCATAAAAATGAACCACTGCCGTGGAACTTTGCATGATATTACTGACAAAATCAATAGTGTTTTATGAAGATTGGTACAATATCAAAAAAAAAACATAACATTGTGATATCAATTTGTATCAATATTTTCTTACATCCCAGTGTAAAATGAGAGGAGAAAAGGTCATAAGGTCGCAAACATAATGCAGATGACTAGAAATACGGATGAGTGACATTTTCTAAGAAAACACTAAGTTCACCCAAAAAACTGTATAACTCAGTTTATTTCATGCAAATACTGCATCTATAGTCTGTATTTATGCACATTTTTTTAAACTACAGACCTCTTTCTTTATTTTATTACCTTTGTTCTATTTACTTATATTGTCTCTTAAGGTTCATTTGCTTAATTAACCTTAATAATAGTCTATTTCTAATGTTCTATGAGTAGGAACACCTGTATTTACCTATTTTCCCACCAGGAATAATGTAAGTATTCCTTATTCTGATTCTTAATGTATATATTTATATGCTTTACTGTAGGAACACCAGGAAAATAACTCACTTGAGGAGCATAAATGAATGAAAACCTACACAGAGTCACACACAGGCCCTTATGACCGCAGGAACAGAAATAAATGTTCTCCATTTAAATTAATAGCTGTGGAAAATTGAAAAAAAATCTGCTACACGCAGCGTGTATGAGGTTAAGAGTGTGAATCCACCACAGGAAGCGTAATGAGCGTGACAGCAGCGTGAGACCCCCACCTCCTCCTCCGCGGTCGCTACGTTGCCTACGTGGGCCATGTCGGCGCCCGGTGACTGTCCTCCCTCACGTCCGCTGGCTGCTCAACTCCTATCAGGAGAACCACGAGCCCATTTTGTGTCCGATGCGCCGCCGACCTGCCGCGCGAAAACAATCTGTTTTCTGCTGCAGATGTGTCTGCGCTTCCTCTTCCTGTTCTCCTGCTCGCTGCTGATGTTTTCCCTTTTATTTGTTTATTTTTTTTCCCGGTTCGTCCTTTTTTCCTCTGTCGGTCGCGGTGGTTTTTGGACACCGATCCTCCGCTCACTTCCGTGAAGGGAAAAAAAGCGTCGACGTTTCACACACACACACACACACACACACACACACACACACAGAGTGAAAACACACCTCCCGTGCTTCAGTTTCTCCGCCCTTCCAACCGGCAGAGAGAGTCTGTGTTTCAGCCAATCAGAATTCACGCTCACCTGATGAATAAAACTCACACACTCACATTCACACAGGATGCAAATTTACCTGCAACTGTTCAGATTCGACCGGACCGTCTTCACGAGTGTTTCAAAAGAAAAAATCCACCAGCCGTTTCCATGTTACCAGAATTTAACTGATGAACATTTTGTTATTTTTCAACAAACCAAATAAAACCGACTTCCTTTGACATCATGTTCAGACTTACTGTCACATATTGGTACCTGACCCTAACAACGACAATATGAGAACAATGATAATAATTAGAAGTAGAAGAGGAAGAGGAAGAGGAAGAACAAGAAGAAACGGAAGTATACAGAAAAAAATAAAATAAAATTGTACATGTTCATACTTTAAAAGGATTTTTTGGGGTTTTTTTTAAAGTCTTTAATTTTATGTGAAAAGGTTGGAGTTCAGGCCAAAATTTTATAGTATTTCTATTGTCAATATATTTTTGATATATTTTGAGAGGTCATAATTATCTACTAGAAAAAAAAACAGTATTTGAGAAGTGCAATCTAGTGAGAACACGTTTTAATTTTTTCAATGAAATGTTAATTCAATTAAAAAAAACATGTTTTGAGTATGAAGTCACATTTTTACAGATAAACTCAGATCTTATAAGAAAGTTGAATGAATTTTTGTGGGGGTGGTAATTTGTGAGTTGTTAAAAAATTGACTGCAATCCAAAATATTACTCAACTATAAAAGATATACATTCTAAAAGTTCTCAGAGAAAAAATAAACTTTCAACATTTCTTATGTGAATTAGGACTTTTCACAGTTTCAAGTTTATTAAATAAGGTTACAGAAGAGACTTAGATAATTTTAAATAAGATTTGCAAATTTTTAGCATTCATGTTATTAATACTGTTAAGATTCTTTCACCTTTAAAAACACAAACACTGCTTCTCACTGTATCACACACTGTAAATAGTTTGTGTCTACTTGTTCAAAGTCTTTAATAAAAGAATCAGACTCCGAACACCAGGTCAGATTTTTTATACGCTCATGTTTTAAGTTTTGTAAGTAAGAAAAAAATAAATATTTACAGAACAGAGTAACAGCCTCCAAGAAAACAACTGCACACAAAAACAAGCAATAAAAAAACATAAAAACATCTCAATGCAACAGAATAAAATACAGAATGACATCTTGCTTTATAAAGTTTTACAAAAACAAATGTTTTATTAGTCGAATGATGCTGTGCTCTTGAGCAAGGCGTTTACTTCTGCAGTTAAAGTATGAATCTTCAGGTTCAATGAAGTCCATTAATGCTTTAATCTGACTCCTAACTTCAGTGTACCCTCACATTAAATAAAAACACAAAACACAGTCCAAACAAGACCACATTTCCCATCAGCCCTGTGACATCCTGTCCTGAACAGCATCAACATGTTTTACATTTTGCTGCAGATGATTCGGCGATGTGAAAGAACAAGGAGCACCTCCGAAAGTAAAAAGCACAGTCCGTGTTTACAGCCATTCTACAGTCTTGTGAGGTCCAGACGTCCTCATAAGTACCTTCACTGTAACATTTAAAAAATAACTTAAGGACAATAACCGCTGGCCTTATAACATGTGCAGAGGTAGGTTCAGGTGGCTTTGCACTTCACCAGAAAGTCAAAAAGAAAAATAATCTCAGTTCTTCCAATTACTGCAGACAGTTTTTGTTTTACCTGTCAAGATTTGGGGATTTCTGCCGAAAAACCCAACTGCAGTGGAGTTGATATGATGGAAGGGGATCAGTGCTGGATTTAGAGTAAAAGAGTAATCCAAAGTTTCATATTAAACACAGTTCAGGTTAAGACGGTTGAGGTTAAACAGGTAATTGGAGGTGATGCAAAAGTTAGTAACAAAAGGGATAAACACTGGTCTCGTAAGATTAATATGAACCGCACTAATGCACTGACGTTTATGAGAGTTAATGTCATGACTTATAAAAACACCAACAACAAGCTGTCGGTCATCATCGTTCAAATATAAAGTAACTTCTCAGATGTGACAACCCGCAAAAACACTGTTCACTCCTGCTCACATATAACAACACCTTTTCATTTAGAACAGGGAACAAAGACTTGGAGCTGTGCACGTAAGATACTGATATATATTTATATATATATATGTGTGTGTGTGTGTGTGTGTGTGTGTGTGTGTGTGTTATGAGGTAAATGTGGT